>JADRCD010171698.1:0-34424 GCA_019843815.1 Montemys delectorum
AAAACAAACAAACAAAAAACCAAACAAACAAAGAAAAAGAAACCCTAGTGAGATTTTAACGCTTGGTTTACTCCCAGTAGCTGTAATGCAGGTAAACTAGCACCCTCTCTCTGACCAGATTACCCAACTGTGAAATGAGAGAAATATTTAAGTCTTATCACAAAAGTTCCTTACGTGTACTAATGACCTCCTAAAACATCAGTATCCAGCCATTAAAATAATGGCATATTCTCTAAACTCATTATCATCACCTTCCTTACCACCCTACTTGGGTCCAGAACATCTTGAATTTTAAGTTTCCTAAGATCTATAATTAAAGAGAAGTCAGCCTTATCTCTAATTGGATGAACTAAGGAACTATGAAAGGCAAAGAGTCAGTGGAGCCAAACTCAAGGTAGCCCAGAAACTGGAACTTAATCTCGTTGTTTACTGCTCTGTAAACAGTCTATATTTGCTTTTTTCCTACCTGGCTGCAACATTAATTGCTAAATCCAAGAAGGAGATCTTGGAATTTCTCCATAAGACTTTGTATTTAAAGGAAAGATTTTATTATTGAGTATTCCAGAGTGAGCATGAGTCAGAGAGTGAGTCAGGGAGGTCATCTCATTGGAGGTGGCTGATCATAAATTAGCTTTTGCAGAATATTAATCTCCTCCAGCTCCTTTGGGAAGCAAGCAATGATTAGTAGAAAGGATGAGAGTCTTCAAAAAATGAAGAAGAAGGCAATGTCACCTTGAGTTTCTCCTAAAGTCATGGATCTTAGAGGAGAGAAAAGCCATGCTTTCAAAAAAAACTTCAGACGCAAGTGGTCCTGAAAGGCAGATGCTACAAAAAGAAATTATTGTTGCTAGAAACGGATGAGATACATGAACTAGAGCCTAATAAATTTCTTGGTACTTACTTTCCCACTAGACTACTTCTACCCACTGCTGAAATACCAGAATGCCTTAAAAGTAGCCTTGTAATCATTTGGAGTTTGAGTATCTGGGAACCAACAGCTGAGTATCAATATTATCCAAGTCTTTGAGGTGGGATAAACAGAGTCTCAACACTAGATGGTTTACAAAGTGAACACTGATGTGTCATTGACTTGTAGCCCTCACTTGAAACCATCACAGCATTGCAAATAGATTTTTCTCTTTCTTTTAGGCTTTCAAACCAGTGATCACTTAGTGTACCATTTCAAAGTCCAATATCACTTGGAACATGGCTACAAATGCAAAGTATTGGGCCCTATACCAGATTAACCAAATCAGAACTTCTGGGGCTGAGACTAAAGAGTTGAGTCTTAAGATATACTTCAAAATGATGATTCCAATGCTTGTTGAAGTCTGAGAATTTCTGTAACAGAACCACTTCTAAAATATAACCAGATAGATTTGGGGGTTGGACTGGAGGGCCACAGAAGTAGCTCAAGGTCCAAACATACTAAATGGTTTGATCTACAAGAAACAGAAACTGGACCACATTGTTATAAGTAAATAAGGAACTCTTTGGGGTCACAAGAATCCTAACACTCAATACCCCTAGACAGATGCTACAAAATTTGATGTCATTATCACCCCCAAGTCCC
Source organism: Montemys delectorum (assembly GCA_019843815.1). Taxonomy (NCBI): domain Eukaryota; kingdom Metazoa; phylum Chordata; class Mammalia; order Rodentia; family Muridae; genus Montemys; species Montemys delectorum. The sequence goes on from JADRCD010171698.1 coordinate 1,574, forward strand.
TCCTACCTTTATACCATGCCAACACTGGCTGGTGAATCTCCCTCAGTTTCAGTACTTTAAGGGTCAATGTCTTCATCTATATCTCTCACTCCTATGAAGCATGATAAAGAACAACAGGTGCAATTATGCAAGCTGGTCTCTTCTGAAATGGTTATGAAAGCTTCAACTAGGAATCATCACTCACATCGCTCTGAAGATATTAGGCAAGAATATTAGAGTGCTTGTATTTTAATGGATGCTGTGTTACTCAAAAAAACCCTCCCTGTTCAATTAATACAGTAAGAAGATCAGATGTAGGTAGCTAATTAGCAAAGGTATCAAGTGGATTTGAAAGAGAATATTTTAGTTCAATATTAATATTAATTTATAATGTTTATATAAATTACAATAACACATTACAACATTTTCAGTTAGATATAGTTGATGGAACTGATGTAAAACAATCTAGTTTAAAGTAATATTAAAGTCGAATCTGGTAAAATTTTTGTTAAATGTTTGGTTTTATTTTGGAAATTCTTTATCTACAGATTGAAAAAATATATTTGCAATTGTTTTTAAGTGTTCTATTATTATTTCTTTGCCACTAAGTGATTTTCTTTTTTGTTGCAAGAAGGGGCTAAATAGCTAAATTCTTTTGCCTGTGACAGGGACCACCATAGCTGAGAAATGCTGTGATTTGAACCGATTACCTCTATGTGTTAAGGGCTTGGAACTCGGCTTGGTACTGTTAGAAATTGATTTGGTTACAAGTGATTCGGAATCTTTGGGGACAGCTTACTGAGAAGGTTGTAGGCCTCAGAGGAGGATGATGGAACAGAAGCTCTTCCTCCTTATTTTGTACTGGCCTGTCATCAGACCAGGTTTTTCACTGCTTCCTCTACCATGCCCTCGTGCCACAACCTACTGTGTACTGTGACACCGCAGGCTCCCAAAATGCTGCCAATTGGTCATTGGATAGAAATCTCAAAACCTGTAGCCTCAAGTAAAATAAATCTTCCTTTTTACCTCAGGGGTTGGTTATCTAACCAGAAGCTCAAGTAAGATGGTTCATGTTGCTTGTTTTTGTTTTTTAGTTTTTTTATTTCATTTCACTTCAAATGTGGAATTTTTCATATAATGTTACTTTCAGATCTTAAGTTTTTAGTTTACCGACAAGCTGTGTATTGATATTTTCTCACAGAGAAGTGCTCTCAAATCCACTTACTTTGTGATACATCATTTTAATCTGCTACTTTTCTCATATTAGCAGCAAGGTTTTCTATTTAATTGAGAAAATATCTCAATTATGGTGACAATAGACATTCTTCTAGCTAGCTCTTCTAGTACCAAACAAAGCTACATGAGGCTCTCTGTTGTCTAGTAAGCACCTGTTGGATTACACCAGCTCCCAAACATGGGTCTAGTTAGTAGAATGCTAATAAACCAAATCAGTACAGGAAGGGTGGATTGGACGTAGGAAAAACTGAATCTAGACACTTATTTCTGAGACTATGGTCTTTCTACCACCACCACCAGCAGCAGCAAACCAGGTGCTGTGAGAAAGGCAGACTTGCAGGTGTTCATTCTAACACAATAAGAACTCATTTTACAAAGATCTCCAGTGATTGGCACCTATTACTCTGAATAGCAAAAGAAATGCTTTACGTATCCCTCTAGGCCTACAGCATAAACATCTTCTGAGAGAGAGATGGAAACGTAAACTTTGGGCCCACATCTGACCTGTGGAGCCTGATACACTGGTGAGGGCCCTCAGCAATCTGAAGTGCAACAAATGTGCTAGGTGAGGTGAGCTCATATGTCTGTGAGCTGCTTCCGGGACATGATAATAGTCTATCTTAGAATCAACTTAGAACCAAGATGTTTAAAAATTGGAGTGCTCTACACTTGGCCCTAGACATTTTAAGATGAGATAGGAAATTTTTAAAAATTCCCAAGTGATTTTGTTGAATAATTAGAATAAAAAGAGAGAAATCTGAGTTTTCTGTACAGATTAGAAAAACTCCACCAAGAAATTTCTACAGCTGAAGAACATTTTTAGTACAGTGGCAGGATATAAAACTAAAACAAAAAAATCAGTAGCCTTCCTATATACAAATGGCAAACGGATTGAGAAAAAAAGTCAAGGAAGCAATATCTCTCACAATATCTTCAAAGAATAACTTTGACTATTGTCATGTCCCGGAAGCAGCTCACAGACATAAGCTCACCTCACCTAGCACATTTGTTGTGCTTAAGATTGCTGAGCACCCTCACCAGAGTATCAGGGTGGGGGATGCTCTAACTAATGAAGTGAAAGACTTGTATGATAAAAATTTTAAGATACTGAAGAAAGAAATTAAAGATATAAGAAGATGAAAAGTTCTCCCATGCTCATGAATTAGTAAAACTAACATAATAAAAATGGCCATGCTACCAAATGCAATCTACAGATTCTATGTGAAAATTTGAACAAAATTTTTCACAGACCTGCAAAGAGCAATTATCAGCTTTATATGTAAAAACAAACAAACAAACAAAAGAGCCAAGAATAGCTAAAATAATCTCAAACAATAAAAAGACTGCTGGCGATCTCACTATTCCCAATTTCTAGTTGTATTACAAAACTCTAGCAATAAAAACAACATGGTATTGCCACCAAAACACATGTTAATCAATGAATTCTAATTGAATTCCCAGACCCAGAAATTGAAAACCCAGAAATAATTTTACACACTATGGACAAGTGGTTTTTGATAAAGATGCCAGAAATACACACTGATTAAAAAAGAAATGGTGCTGGTCAAACTGAATGACTGCATGTAGAAGAATGCAAATAGATCCATGCTTATCACCCTGCACAAAACTCAAGTCCAAATGCATCAAGTATTACTCAGACTCAACATAAAACTAGATACACTGAACCTGATAAAAGAACAAATGGGGAATAGCCTTGAACTTATTGGCACAGTAGAAGACTTCCCGAACAGGACACCATTAACACAGGCACAAAGATAATTAATAAAGGGGATATCATGGAACTGAGATGCTTCTGAAAGGCAAGGAATACTGTCATTCAGACAAAGTAGCAAGCTATAGAATAGGAAAAGATTTTTTTACTAAATCCATAACCAATATAGGACTAATATCCAAAATATATAGGATGCAGAAATAAAGAGAGAATACTCAATACAGGAAGCTCAAATGGTTGAGAACATTTAAAAGAAACGTTCAACATCTTTAGCCATCAGGGAAATGCAAATCAAAATAACTTTGAGATTCCATTTTATATGTGTCTGAATGGCTAAGACCATCAGTAACACAAGTAATAATTCATTATATCAAGAATATGGAATAGAGGAGCACTCATTTATTGCTTGGTGGAAGTGAAAACTTGTACATCCACTGTCCAAATCAGTATGGCTGCTCCTCATAAAGATGGAAATCAATCTATCTCAAGCCCCAGCTATGCCACTCTGGGGCATATACTCAAAGGATGATTCATTCTACCATGAGGATACTTGCTCAACCATGTTCTTTGCTGCTCCATTCATAACAACAGCCAGAAATTGAAAACAACCTAGATGTTCCTCAACAGAAAAATGGATATAGAAAATGTGGTATATTTACACAATGGAATATTACTCAGCCTTTAAAAAAAACAAAGCAAAACAAAAACATGAAATTATAAAATTTAAAAGCAAATCGAAAGGAACAAGAAAAAATTACCCTGAGTGAGATTACCTAGACCCAGGAAGATAAATATGATAAGTATTCACTTATACATGGATATTAGTCATTAAATAAATGATAAACAAGCTACAATACATAAACACAGAGAATTTAGGTATAAAGGAAGGGACTAGACGGCAGACATGGATCTCCTTGAGAGGGGAACAGAATAGATTTTATAGGTGCACTGAGGGTTGGGAGCAGAGGAAAGATGAGGTTGAGGGACAGAATGTGAGGAGAGACAGCTAGAACTGAGGGGCATTTGAAGGATGATATGGAAACCAAGTGTAGTCAACACATCCTAAAATAAATGAAAGAGATTCCAATGATGTCTCCAAGTAATGATGGAGATGGAGTTCCAACTCTCCCACCTCTTGTCACCAAACGAAGCTTCTAATACTGTGACTGGGTTCTATCCAATTGAATTGTTGGCCAAAAGGGTCCCATGTAAATCCCCAAACAATTCAGCCTGTTGCCAGGACAATGGTTTTCTCTCCACAAACTGACACCAAGGTCCCACTTTGCTGAAGACAACATCCACACAATTCATTGGACATAGAGATTGTCACCCTATGTCGTAGTGTCTTTGGTATAAAAAGGTACTCTGCAGGCTGCCAAAAGAGAAATGTAAACACCAACCACCCACAATACCTTTAATCTACAATCTGCCAAATATGCTGGGGCAATAGTGGCACAAAACTTGTGGGAGTAACCAATCAATGTCTGATCTGAATTAAAGTTAGCTCCATGAGAAGAAACCTATACCCAACACTGCTTGGGTTACCAAGAACAAGAAACTAGACAGCTCAGTAACCTAGGGTAAAACCTAATACTATTTTTTAAAGGAAAAATAAAATGACCCCTAATGATATTCTACTATATTCACAAATCTTATTCTTATTCAGTGCCTTATTCAGCAAACATCAGAAAACTTTCCTCCTGCAGCAGATAGAAGCAAATACAGAGACCCATATCCAGATATTACACAGAGAGTGAGAGGTCATGATACACACATCTCTAAATAGGATACCATCAAATACCTCCCCTCAAAGTCCAGGGAACCCCATAGAAAAGGAGGCACAGAGATTGTAAAACTCAAAGGGAATGGAGGACACCAGGAGAATAAGGCCCGCTAAATAGAGAGTCTTAGGTAGAGTTTATATTACTTTGATGAAATACCGTGACCAAAAAGTAAGCTGGGAGAAAAGAGTTTATTCTGCTTACACTTCTACACTGATGCTCATCACCAAAGGAAGTCAGGCAGGAACTCAAGCAGGTCAGTGTTAGGGATTGATTCTAATGCTGTCTCAATTCAATTCTGCATCCAAAGGGCACAGAGAGTCTCTGCCTTCCACCCCACCCCACCTCCCACCCCCAGCTGTATTTGATTGCCAATAAAGAATGCCATGCAGCCAATGGCTGGGCAGGTAGACTGAGGTAGGACCTGGGGATTTGTGTGAGCTAGGAAGAGGGGAAAGAGGAAGAGGCAGAGATTGCCATGATGGGGGGTGGTGGGTGAAGAAAGACCAGATTAAAAGGCCTACCAACATGTAGGCCACTTCCCCAATTGGGTTTGAGGTAGCAGGGATGAAATGTAGATTTTTAAGGATGCTAACTTCAGGATACTAGAGGGGAGTGTTTCCTAGTAGTGGGAAGAATTAGAAGCGTCCAGCCTTTGAGCTAGCCGAGGCATATTATGATTAACTGGTGTGTGTGTGTGTGTGTGTGTGTGTGTGTGTGTGTGTGTGTGTGAATGTGTGTCTTTCATTCATGAATCTGGCGGGTGGCTGGGAATGTGATCCACTGGAGCATAAAGTAGTTAGCCAAACTACTTGCTACAGGGCAGCAACCTTGGGGCAGGAGCTGATACAGAGGCCATAGAGAGTATGGCTTATTGTCTTGCTCTCATGTGGCTTGCTCAGCCTGCTTTCTTATAGAACCCAGTACTACCAGCTCATGGATGACACCATGCACCACGGGCTAGGACCTCCCCCACTGATCACTAACTGAAAAAATGCCTTATGGCTGAATCTCATGGAGGCATTTCCTCAACTGAGGCACCTTTCTCTCTAATGACTCTAGCTTGTGCCAAGTTGACACACAAACCCAGATAGTGTGCTAAACAAAGCTCCTATGAATTCAGAGACTGAAGATGCAAGCACAGAGTCTCCAACGGTCTTCACTGGGTCCTCTACACTTATATTAGAGGTTTCAGTTTAGCAATTTTATGGAACACCTGACTGTGCAAAAAAGTGGGTCTCTAATTCTTGGACCATTTCCTGGGGTTCTTTTTCTACTGTTTGTTTACCTTATTTAACTTCAGTGCTTTATCTTATTATATTTTTGTTATGTTTGGTCGTTACTTTATAAAAGCCTGTTCTTTCCTAATGAGAGACAGAAAAGGAGAGGATCTGGATGGGAGGAGTGACAGTAAGAAACTGGGAGGCATAAGAGGGGAAACTGTAATCAGGATATAGTATATAAGTGGTTTGAATAAGTATAGACTCATAGACTCATGTGCTTGAATGTTTGGCTCTTAAGAAGTGGCACTAGTAGGAGGTGCGCCTTGTTGGAGGAAGCGTGTCACTGTGGAGGTTGGCTTTGAGGTCTCATAGATGCTCAGAGCATGTCCAGTAACAGTCTCTTTGCTGCCTGCCAATCAAGATGTAGAACTCTTCTTCTCCAGCACCATGTTTGCCTTGATGCTGCTACGCTTCTCACCATGATGATAATTGAGTAAATTTCTGAAACTGTAAGCTAACTCCAATTAAATGTGCTTTGTAAGAGTTGCCATGATCATGATGTCCCTTCACAGCAATAAAACCCAAACTAAGACAACGTATAATAAAAGAATCTATTTGTAGTAAAAGGGGAAATTTTATGTGTTTGATAGAATATATTTTTAATGTTTCAAAGGCAATATACTTAGTAATGGAGTTTGGGGTGTTAGAGAGGATGTATACATAGTGACACATCTTTATGATCTTCTACAACTTTGTCAGTGCCTTGCTAGACAGAGCAGGTTAAAAAAAATAAATTGGAGTTAAAGCCTTATGGTGAGAAGAATGTGTTTGTCCTATCTTCTTTGCAGGCCTTTTTCTGATCTCTACTCAGAATATTGTGTATTCATGGATATGAGATCCCCATCACTGCTCCCTGTTCTGTGACAAACCTAAGAACTGTCTGATGTTATTTGCCCCGAAAATGCCCAGTCTCTTTTTCCATGTGTTTTGAAGACTTTGAAGCCAAAGAGCAAGCTTCTTATTTTTGTATTGTTCTAACTGTCTAATATTCTCCCCTCATATGCAGTCCAAATCTGCCTCTATTGAGAGTCCAATTATGTAAGTCCAAGTTCTGCCCACAGAGGATTCTTTATTTGACACCAGAACTCATCAAACATGTACAGATAGTTGTAAGGCCTCTTGTATACTTTCTCTAATTCTTTGAAGTTCAGAAATTGGCTTCTAGGTGTTTCCTCTTTGTGATAGCTACAGTTTGGGTCAAGCCAAGACCCCTATGCTGAACCATATTCCCATTCTCTGGCTGCTCTGAGAACTGGCTAGTAAAAGCTCAAGCTAAATCCCTCCATCAAACATTGGCCTATGTTGATGAGAGTCACAACAATAGAGAGTCTATGCCAGGCCCCCAAAGCCACAGCCAAAGACAGTCTGTCCCATGAGCACAGTAGTCTTCTTATCTCAATATAGGATTCAATAACAGGGGTCAGCTGCTTCTGTCCATTGCTTGGGTGCAAATATCTGCATTTCACTCTTTCAGCTGCTTGTTGTGTCTTTTGGAGGATAGTCATGATAGGTTCCTTTTTGTGAGTGCTCCATAGCCTCAGTAATAGTATTAGGCCTTGAGACCTCCCCTTGAGCTGGATCTCATTTTGAACCTGTTGCTGGACATTCTTTTCTTCGGGCTCCTCCCCATTTCCATCCCTGTAACTCTTTCAGACAGGAACAATTATGGGTCAGAGATGTGACTGTGGGATGGCAACCCCATCCCTCACTTGATGCCCTGTCTTCCTGCTGGAGGTAGGCTCTATAAATTCCCTCTTCCTAAGAAAAAGAGGAGTCAATTCCAATTTTTGATGCTACCATTTTTATACCTTAGTCAAAGTGGCAACTTATTGTTGAAAAGGCTCTGATTTTGTCTAACTCACTGTAGGCCCATTCATTGTAATATGATTCTGCAGCATTTCTAATCCTGAGGTAGGCTATTCTCCTACCCTTTGAATATGGCCTATGACTTGTTATTACCAAGACAATGTGCTAGAAAAGAAAGTGTGCCAATTCCAAACCTGACCTCTACTGACCTTGAGCACCCTTCCTCTTTCTCTTCAACCCTTAGCAACTGGATGTGACAATGCCCAGACAAATTTGCTACAGAATAACAGACCCATGGTTTAGTCACACTGGACTAAAAATAGAGAGCCTCTTAGGAATGAGATTAAATTCTTATGGATGTGATGCAGAGAAAGACGAACCAACTGTATGAGGAAGGGGAGATACAAAAGTATTTAGTGGGGACTGACAAGGACCTAAGAAAGCCAAGGAGAGAACTCTTTGTGTGGTTCACCAAAATGACATGCAAGGAAGGAATCCTGAGACAGCAGCAAAAGGAGTAAATGCTTTTACCAGATGAGAATTGATATACAAAGAGTAGTAAAGTATATATACAGCCGTAGAGAAAACCAGAATTACTAACTCTCAGAGAGAATTGCTCCCACAAAAAGGAGTTGGGGTTCTTTTACAACAGTTAATGGGGGTCGCTTTCCCCTACTTTGTGTCTCTATGGCAGTCCTATATCTGGATAGGTCTCCATCTGGATCTTGTTATTGGTAACTTTGACAGGGCCAGTTCTCCTTGAAACTGGCCATTTAGAGCAATGTGCCACAGGTCTCAATTAGTTTGGCTTTGCATGCTTGTATAAAACATCATAAGCCATTGGGTCAGGCTCAGGGTTGTCAAGATACACATTTGATAGTGTGGGGATTTTTGCTTTTATTTTTTGAGTTTTGCGTCCATAATGCCCTCACTTTATAAAAACTGCTGGCCACTAAGTGTCCCTCCCACCTGTCAAAAATCAGTGAAATGTCAATGTGTATTTGGGTTATACAGCATTGTCCTCATGAGATCAGCTATACCAACTGTAAAACAGCATTATGGCTGGGCTTCCTTGAATCAGAGAAGGAAGAGATTTGCAACATCATGGAACCCTCACCTGAGTAGCCAACACTCCCTCCAGACAATTATATGTAATTCTGACCCAAATGGGTGTGGCTTTGGGCTTTAGCAAGGGGTCAGAGTATATAGGACAGGAAGGACAAGCGGGAGGAGATTCCATCTGTGTGGCTACTGAGAAGCCATCATCCATCTGAGTGACGACTTTCCAGAGAGGCTGGTTTGGGGCCACTCATGTTCCAATCAGTAACTCCTCATCTGTGCTCCATAATCAAACCTAATATACTCATGGGTTCATTAGGGTGAACACGGATGGAATTGAACCATGCTTTGTCATTGGAACTTAGAAGGGGTATTTAGCCATTTTCTAGTATCCTCCCTTCCTAGGAAGAAAACTCTGCCAATAATTTACTGTAGACTTAAGAGAGAGGTTTCCAATTCAGGACCAAGGAGACAAAAGAGGTTTTTAGTAGCCAGAGGACACAGTACTTGGGCAGGAAAGGCTTAGAGCCCAGAGGGTAGCCCTGTGAGCTGCAAACAACACAGCCTGAGCCTTCTGTGAAGTCACAGGGGGAGGATGTGATGAGAAAGCAGCTTCTATTTTTGGTATGTGGTCTAGAAAAAGTACCTGGGAAGCTAGCAAGAAGCAAACCAGAGAGGATGACTGATAGAGCCAACATAGATTTTCACTTTATGAGAGGTGTGGGGAAGAGAAGGGCCCAGAAATATGAAGGGGGTGGGAGACAGTGGAAGATAAGATTAGAAGTAAGCTCTCTTGGATTTTTAGCTTTAAGTATTTTTTCTTTATTTAAATCTAACATGCATAGCAAATTATGCAGCTCTTAAATATCCAGCTTAGTAAACTGGAGAGTAAGCCTGGACCAACATGAACGAGCTTCTGAGAACCCACAGATTCCCACACGCACATTCCTCTTTAACAGAGCTTAGCTTCTCGGGCTACCAGTCTTTTGACTTCTGGTGAGTTTTACTCTGGTTAATTCTGAATCTGGTTAATTTACAAGTATTCACACAGTAAATACTCCTGTGTTTAGCTTTTAATCTTTGTCAGTTTGTCTCTAAGACTCATACAGAGGGATTGCATGGTACAATAATGTGTTCCATTGTATGAATCAAACACAATTTAGTGTCTTCTGATGCTGTTATTAGGCCTATGAGCTCTTTCCAGATTTAGCTTTAGGGCAAGCACTCCTACAAACATTCTCCTTGTATTTTGTCATACATATCTTTGTCATATCTTTCTCCGTGGCCTTTGTTTAACCAACCCTCTTCTCTATGTCATTTGGCCTAGGAAGTAAACAAATGCAGTTACTGTTCATCAGAGCTGGGGTCAGAAACTGTCTCTGAATCCAGGGCCCACTCCAATAGGAAGAGAAAGAAGGTCAAGGAATGAAGGACTGGGGCAGCTCCATTGATCTCTCCTAACCTTACCTCTTCAGCAACGACCTGTTTTGAATTAGGAATGTGGACATCTCCTCCTAATATGCAAATATGCTTTTCTTTCAAGGGCAAATTCATAAAACAACAGAAATGCTACAATTGCCTGGTACTTCATAGGGCCCAATTGTTCTGTTCTCTATTAGCCTCCTCTCTACACAGTTATCCTTTTACCTAGGAGTTTGTTAGAAATGCAGAATGCTAGACCTCACCTCAGCACCTGAATTTTAACAAGACTCTCCCCTAGGTAATTGCTGGGTACATCAGAGCTGATGAAGTGCCACATTCTCTCACTTACCACATACCAAACTCTCCAAAACAGAAAGGGGAAGAAAAATCACTGTGTTCATCCAGATGCAGGAAGGTGACCTTGACATGCCAAGGACATCTTGCTGACTCTGTCCCAGGGGAATCCTCTCTAGCAGGAAGTTTAGGTGTCTTTAGAGGACAAACGGTTCCCTTAATTCTCACAGTAACTACCAGAATGCCTATACTTCATCAGGACTTCCACCCTGATCTTCCTACAGTACAGTATCCTAAGAGGTGCACAGATGACACAAGGTGCCACTGAGAAGGACATATATACTTCAGAAAAGTAAATGCCGTGATGGGATTGGGGATCAACACAAGTGGAATCAAGAGTCCCACATCACATGAAAGATCAGGGGTGGTATAGGAAGAAGGGAAGTAAAAGCAAAGAGACATTGTCCATCACAGCTTTGCTGCCTGTTCCTTCCCTGACTGCCGCTGAGAGGTCTGTGCTGTGACTCAGTCTGCAAGCATCTGTTGGCTGCCAGCCCAGAGCTGGCCCAGGTCCTCGATGCAGAGATAAGGAGGCTTCCTGGCACACCTTTACTGGAGCCTGTGGGGCATCAATGACCACCTGCACCTGGAGGGCACGGGCTCTGCAGTAAAAGCAGTCAGGCTGCAGAGCTGGCTGGAAAAACCAGTGCAGTAACTCGAGACAGGTACAACTCATTTTGTCCCTGCACGATCTCGGAGGACACCATGGCTTCATTGTTGCTCTCTGCTCCTTCCAGAAGCAGCTCCAGGTTTTAGACTGTCCTACTTGTCCTGAAGATTCAAATGTTTCCCCTTGATTTCAAGCCCACTTGCAGTCCCCTCGCCAGGATGTCTATAGATCAGTGGAACTCAGGTCTCAGATTAGCAAACCCTACCTACTATATAGCTTCCCTTCAAAGTCTAGCTGAATGGGGTTAGAAATAACATCAGGAGGTGGAGCAGCCTGCCCATATAGCATCATAGGACGTTTCTAAGAAAGCATTCAGCCCTATACCCCACCCACCCCAGGAGTAGACATCAAAGGGATGGCTAGCTGTGGCCTTCCAGAGCCCATTTCTGGCTAATTTCTAATTCAGAAGGATGGTTCTGGTGGTATAAAAGGAGCAATATCAAGGTTTGTGAGAGAGCTTATGAAAGGTTCATGAAGTTGAGGAGCTGTAAAACCAATATGTGCCATGAGTTGTCACAGCTGAATGTAAGTCACCAACTCTCTAAAAAAGTAGACTAAAGTTGCTGGCCAACCCTGAGCCTCTCTGTTCCTCCCAGATGTTCCACATACTTCACCCTACATCAGCAGTGTCTTCTCCTTCTTCCACGTTGGGAAATGGTCCATGTCCATGAACATATCTGTGTCTGTGTTCTGTGTATTCATTTGGGACCAAGTTGTGTGGTGCGAGCACCGAGTCCAGCCTCCAAAGAAATGGATCTGTACAGGCGGGAGTGTCACATTTCTAAACCATTGTCAGAAAGTTGTTCTGTGTATGTGTGTGTGCACGTGTATCTGTAGGTGTTCAGGCATAGGGAAAGAAAATGGAGGTCACTGGGAAGCTTGGCTAAACCTCTGTTTGAGTGTAACTCAAGAAGCCCACTTAGCTTTGCAGGAGGGAATACTGACTAGTCTTTCCTACTCCTTTTAAAGAAGACCCCAAATAGAGCTCATGAACAGGTTACCTGAAAGTCTATTTTAACAATAGGGAAAAAAAGAACTTCAGACAGAAAATCTCCCACTTTCAAAGAGTTAAACCAAATGAAACAAAAATTGGATGCTACATGGTAAGAGTATCAAAGTTCTGATTTTGTATACCACTTTCCCCTGGATTCACATCTATGCATTTTCCATCTGTATCGCTGAATCAGAGCCTGATTGGTTTTTTTGTTTTTGTTTTGTTTTGTTTTTTTAGTCTTCTCTCACTAGCCACTTATACCCAGGCAGGTCTTTCCTCCATTTGGTTGAATAACAACTATTGAGCACATAAATTGGACTGGAAAGGAATCAGCATTCTTTCTATCATATAGAAGGTGGCTTATCCTACAAATACTTGTTGCACAATTCTTATTCGCATAGCACTATTGGGGGTGCTATCAAGTATACAAGGGAAGGGAGCATTCAAAGCCCTTGAAAAGCTTAAGAATCACTAGGGGGAAATATCAAGGTCACAATATAGCCCCTTTCTGCTATCAAAGAGTGCATCCTCCCAGACAGCCTGTTAGAGACACAGACATACAGAACGTTAAGGAGATCCCACATAATATTCTATGCACATTGAAGTTTGAGATTCACTGATCTAGACAAAGGAAATTCTATGAGTTCAGAAAGAAAGATTATCATGCACTTTGATTATCATTAAAAATTATGCAAAAGTCTGTCTTTGAAGAATGTCTGGGCTTTAGCCAGGCATAGAAAGCTCAAGGAATAGTAATCTCCCACCTCCATTGAGTTAAAAAAAAAAAAGAAAGAAAGAAAAAGGAAAAACTCTGCAAACTGCAGAAGGCAGTAAAATTTTGCAAATACATTTTTCCACAACAGCAAAAGCTTTGAGTCATGCAGATGAGTCTGCAAGTTCTTGTGGCTGAGAGTATCAGGATCCCCAGATGGCAGGCTGCCTAGTTTGGACAGCTTCAAGGTCAGATACCTAGGTGTCCTGAATTGGACCAGGCCACACAAGATTCCTGGACTTGTCCAGCTTAACTTTCAATTAAGTAGATCAACCAATGAGAAACTAGCTTACTACTTTGCTGCAATTGTACAGCCAATTGGCAGGTTCTAGGAACCTGTGTCTTGGAATGGCATCAAAGGGAATTTGACCAGGTAGTTACTTCCTCACAGCACAGGCTAGCAGATGAATCACTGTGAATTGACATTGGAGGCTATTGTTTCATAGGAATCACTCTTGGTGGGCATCTCAATTATTCTTTCACCAACCCATATTATAATCAGTTTAATTATTAATATTTTGTTTTAAATCTGAATACTGAAACAATTGAATAAAGAGCTCAAATCTGTCTCTCTTTACTGTTATCTTCTAAGTTTACCTATGATCTACAATATCTGTGCTTCTATAATGAATGAGTCCGAGAAAATGGCTCTGAATGATCATTTGGTTCATCTACATGGGCATATGGGCTACAATGAAGAGCCTGCCTATTACTTCAGAATGCTAACCAAAGGAGAGCAAAGATCTCAGGCCAGGCTTTCTATCATCATTTTTGCTTGGCATCATTTTCTAGCAGCAATAGTGGTTTTTGTACTGGCCTATCTCTGCTCTGTAAGCTTGTGGCCATGGCTTATGCTTATAATGTGGCTGGTGACAATATAGTCACAATGTGGGCAGGATGCAACCGAGTAGCAAAACCTAGCTGGCTGCCTCACATAAACTGGAATGTGGTACTTACGGTCATCAGCTAATCCAGTTGATCTCATGCTCTCTTATCAATGCTCTCCACCATTGTAACAACTTTCCTTAGCTGTTCCTTTCTTTGCTCTATCCCAGTCTCAAAACTATCCCATGACCATTACTAAAGATGTATTTTAAACTGGTACAAAGCTGTGATTGTATATGACAGGCAGGTAAGATAAATACCCACCAAGAAGAGTAGACAGTAGTCCTTTACATAAGGATTCTGTTTTTTTTTTTTTTTTTAATCTGAAAGCTTTTGAGTGGGGAGACTTAAGCCTCAAAGGATCAGCTCACCACTTTCTCTGAGTCTTTCAAAGAATGAGCAAATCTTTCAAAAGGTCAAGATAAAAGTAAGAAGTCTGGAACCCACACAAATGAGGACAGCTTGGAGGAATTATGGAGCAGAGATGTAACAGTGTTTGCACGTGTTAGAGGTGTGGTTGTACAAAAGGTAGCAGGTGTCTCCTGAACAGTCTACACAGGTGGGACCCAAGGATGAAAGAAATCTAAGAAAACTCATCCAACAAAAGCAGTAGGCCCTGCTTCCAGACATGCAGGTTCTTTAGCTTAGATTCTGTGACTATTTTAGGAGACATTTGTATTACATGGGAAAGGGTAGAACAGAACTTAGTCATTCTACCATTGGTCTCATTTCATGAATATTCTTTTCTTTTCCTTAGTAGTCCAGTACAATAGGTGTAGCTGTTATATTTCCTTTTACTTTGAACTCTCCCTTTCATTGATAAGCTCTTGCCTCGGACACATGAATGTCTCTCTCCCCTCACACTGGTCTGATCTTCTCAGTATACTCTCTTCAAAAGGCCTTCCCACTTTTGCATCTTGAAATTCAGTTATTCCTTACCCTAGCTTTCCATCCCTTACTCAGCTTTAATGTCTGTGTGCATTTGGGTAGCTTTAGTGCTACCTAAAATTAAGTTAGGATTATATTTGTTTATAATCTGCTTCTATTATTCTTTGGAGCTTAAATGTTCTCCAAAGACATTGTGTTGAAGGCTTGTTCCTTAGTCTGTGGTGAGATCAAGAAGTGATGGCCTAGTGGAAGGAACTTAGGTCCTTGTTGTTGTGTTTTTAAAGGGGAAACCTCTTTGCTTCTTTCTCTGCCTCCTGGGAGATGTATACTCCCTGCTGTCCTATTTTTGCTTCACCACAGATCTCCAAACAGTAAGATCTGACCACCATGGGCTGCAAGCTCTTCAAACTGTGAGCCAAACTAAATCTTTTCCCCTTTAAATTTGATTATCTCTGGTATTTTTCAGAGCAAAAGAAAGCTAACACGATTCATATCGAGGAATACAAAAAAACTTGCCTGGTTTTCTTCATGTCTCTAGTTATTGTTTGTAGAATTGGGAACTGAGCAGCATAGTAGTTGCTCAGAGCACAAACAGTGGAATTAAATGCTGCGTTCATTGTAGAGATGAGGAAACAGAGGCCTTTGGATGCAAAGTAATATCTAAGGACCATCCAATGAGTACATGAAAGAGTGACCTGACCATCTTGAGTCTGTGGATGTTATTACAATGTCCATTTGACCCTTTTCAAATGGGGTGGGTGTTTTCTCTAAGAAAAACTGAGGGGCTTTTAGAAACTCGACAGGAGGTAATGGGCCTTTGTTTTATTATTTCAAATGACATGTGTCTGTTAGCTGGTGGCCCCTGGATGTCACCAATATTTTTTAAATGGTCAGAGAGAAGTAGAAAGCAAAAGGCTGATGACATGAAGCCACCTTTTTCTTTGCTGGTCTTCTTGTTTCACAATGATGATTTGGTTAAGTGGAACAGGTGGATCAGAGAGGGACAGAAAACAGCTTGACAATCACCTGGTCCGAATTTGTCCCTTGGCAGACAGACAGACTGACATAACCTCCATGCCTAAAATTAAATTTGCAAACTCTGAGCAGATTTCTTGCTCCTCCAGGTGATGAAACCACATGCAATGTTGTGACATCAAAGGGGCTGAATCCTCATGCCCACATCCTTTCTGAGTAGAACTGAGAATTTCCATGGCAAAATTCATTAATTTGAATATTCATTAGTCAATAGAGAGAGCACATGGACTTCTGTATGTAATGAGAAAGAACATGGGCTTGAAAAATCAGACTAATCTTAGTTAGAATTCAGGTTGTCTCTCCTTCCTTCAGTTTTCTTATCTGAAAAATAGGAACTTGGCCTTTCAAATGGTTTTTGAAAAGTTTAGAGGAAAGCATATTAAAGAGGAATCCACTGCTGATTTTCTCTTTAGTTCTCAATCAGCTATATACCTACTACCCACCATAACTGAGCACTGGAGGAAAATGCATTATATGGGAAAGACAGTAGTCTGCAATCCAAAGTAGCCAAATAGAATAAGCAAAAAGATACAGCCACAGAATTATCTGTACTCCTCAGATATTCAGAGCAGATCACACCTCAGTCTTGCTTCCCACACCCTGGCCCAGTGCACAGTGCTCATCTGGCTACAGTGGAGAATAGAGAGTATCAGTACAGGTACGTCCATCACCAGAGTCTATCCGGGTGAGCCAGCCTCTCCTGGAGCCTATTATGAAAGGGGATGGTGATTTTAATTGGTTTGATGATTTGGGGGACCTTTGTAGATCTGCAGAAAATTCCCTGTATTTCAAGGAACAAAGATTTGTTGCTGAGTCGTTTCTAGTTCTACCCAATGAGTTCTATCTCAGAGTAATCATGATTTTAAGCTTAATATTATCACCATGAACTTGGCAGCATCAAATTTGGTTGTCATACCTCTTCCTCACAAAATCTGTCCACAAAACTTGGTGCATGGACTGGAAATGTCCTTGACAGAATGCCTGCCTACCATGCTCAAGCCTTGATTTTGATCCTGATCATTACTAAAGCAAAGACAAAGGATATGTTCTGCTAAACATATGTAATACATTACTACTCCATGAAAGGGCATCAGGGTGCCTGGGGCTATCAACAGAAATGGCCCCACTAACTTCTAATACAAAACCATACACTGTTATATATGCCTGTCCCTGAAAGAGGGTAGGAAGCCACATCTCTGATGTGTCTGCTGTGGACAGGTTCTATTTCTTTGAAGACTCATAACACAGAAAGGGATATTCAAAGGTACATAGTGTATGGTGAACAGACTGTTCACTGTCTGGTACTTCAAAAGCAATATAAAATTTTCTGCACTCTTATCTGCTTGCTTTGAAACAAAACACAGTATTAAACCTGATATCTTGGGAATGAGAAATCCTAATGGTGCCAGACACATGATCAGTGCTCCATAAATAATCTGAGTAGACAAAGAAGCATAATAATGTAAATGAACACCTAAATCATGTGGCCTCTCTTAGCTGAGTGATAGATAATTTTACTAAAGTGCTGCTCAAAAAAAAAGAAAGAAATATTTCAAGAAACTGTCTCAGTGAAGCATTTAAATCCTATGAAAGATTTTAAATCTCAGAAAGGGAGGAGGTAATTGCTTTCACTTTCTGTTTTTTGATGGGTTTATTAATAATGGAGGGATTCTGATCTCTGGTCTGAAGGATTCACTTGTCCAGGTCTTCATGTTTGTTCCTAACAGATGATATGAGTTTTAGTGCTGTGCTTGTCAAAGATCATATCTCACATGCCTTCTGAGTCATACACACACACACACACACACACACACACACACACACACACACGAGGGGGGGAATTTTTACAGCTTTGAAGCTATACATATTTAGAAATTTGTAATTTCTTGATGTGAGGAAGTGGGTTGCCTAGCAAGCATCCCTGGCCTTTACTTACTATTAACCTCAAACAATGTTCGCCTGAAAGCCTCCCCCTCTTTACCTCCTATGCATTTATGGGGCCAGGGTTATGCCTTTCAGATTTTTATCTCCAGTCTACGATTCATTCACATGTTACATGCAGGGTGAGAATAGCACCCCTTGCTTGGACCACAATAATCCAAAGTATCTCTAGACCCTGGCAAATAGCACTAGGATGTAAAATTAGCGATGTCTGAGTATCAGTGAGTTAGGCTGAGAAGACCATCACCCGCTAGACAAATTAGATTTGTATGCCTTTAAAAATTATAAACTAATTTTTTTCTAAGCAGCGTTCTGCCATGATATCTGCCTTGTAGTCTGGGCAGAAAATAGAAGTCCCAAAGGACAGTGAGTGCATAGGAAAAGTTATTATGTAAAATTATATTGTGTCAGTTAACTACTGACATTCTCATGTTGCAAAACAAACCAATATGGAATCCAGGAACTTAATTATTTATGTACTACTTCTGAGTCTATTGGTTGGCTATGGCTATGCAAGGTCCACATATAGACTAGGGTATTTTTCATGAATCTTTTGGATTTTTAGGCTAGAGAGGTAGTGCTGCTACCTAGAAGTGCTGGTGGTGAAGGGCTAAGCTCCTTAGATCTCCTCCAGAAGCTTGTACCATCTTCTTAGGTTGAAATAGACCCTGAGCCCTCTACTACCAAGTCCATCCATATGCTAACTATCCAAATGAAGACCCACAATAAAAGTAGATCACCAACAACTGGGTAGGAAAGACCATACATTCCTTGCATATGTATTTTTTCAAAGACCACATTTCAGAACTAACACTGGCCAGGAACTATAAGTCTTCAGCTCTCACCTACTCTGCTTATTGACATAGTTTGTTTATCATACTTGGGACTGAACCAGGGTCTCACACTCACTAGCCAAGCACTCCACCACTGGGCTGTACTCCTGGCCATCCATTCCATTAAAAGACGAAGATTAAAAGAGTTGATGCTGGCATTGAGTTCATGTTTGCAAAACTAATTATGTCTTAGTAGGAAAATGCCCAACATAAGTTCTTTTTTTTTAAAAATTAACTATGTTCAATAAATCTTATTGAATCAGTCATATGGTGGAACATATCATTTTGTTTCCAGGACCTTTAATATATATGGTCTTGGCTTAGATCAGATTTTTTAAAAGAGAAACTTAAGTATCCGCGCAAACAATTTGGTCCCTATTTAGAAGCCTGCTTCTTTGCAGCAGGAATACTTAAGAAATCATTGGCACCTTGACAACAGCCAGCAGCTTACAACAGATGTGTATTCTGTTTTGTTCCGCCTCCATATGTACTCTGCATTAGGCACAGCCCTATTAAAGAGCTTGTGCCCTGCTTAGGTGTCTGTGCTTTCTAAAAAATCATGTAGGAAAATGGGGTGTGCCCAAAAGAAAAATGGTTATTGTAATAGAACACACATTACCCAATTATGGTATCTTTAATAGATGTCTAGCATTATTCATGAATTAAAATGTACTATAGCTAAAATCAAACACTGTCCATATACTCTTCCAGGGGCCTCCTGAGACCAGCCTGTGGTTTTACAAAGAAGGAAAATTAAAGTCAAAGAATACTCCCCATGTTGTCCAAGGTTGGCTTTCAGCAACAACTGGCCCTAGGCTAGACCAGATTTCCCAGACTCTAGTATCAGAATATTCCAGAAAACCAAGTTTGTTTTATGAGATCAAGACAGTAGTAATTTTGGATTTTAACTATTGGGAATATTTTCCATTATCCATGTTACAGAACTCTGGTCTCAAATGGAACAGAAAAATGGCTTATTTTGACATCATGAAATGTTGCCTGTGGCATCCATCTTCAGAGAAAACTAGGAGGAGAAAGCATTGAAGATCTTCCTGTTGCAGTGCGCACTCTGTATCCTGGATTCCATATGCCAAAGCCAGTGTCAACTTCTTATTCCCATGCCTCTTTGTGTTTTTCTGACTTGGGACACTATTGGCTCCTCTGAACTTTCCTTTGGTTTTCTCCATTTCTCTAATGGTTGCTTGTAACTTGTCTTTACAGTTGTTCCTTTATGTGTCTTCCTAGTAATAGTGTTGTCTTCAACACCCTTCCCTCTCCCTACCCAGAATGCTTTTCACAGAATCCAAAATAATGGCTCCTAGGTCTTTATCTCCAGCTCCTGAGCCACAACTTCAGAGGCTCTTAGTTGGCCCACTGGCACATGGTTATCATATTCCTCTCTTCATACTTGCCCTCCAGCCTTCTCTTCTGCAGTATCCCAAACTAAGTAGGCAGTAGCTCTATCTACCCAGATACCCAAGGCAGAAACTACAAGTTCCTTTTCTATCACACCTCATATGTAAGTAGCCACAGGCTTGGCTAGTCTGTGTACCCAAATACCCCCCAAATTGACCTCAGTCAATTTTTAATTACTCATTGGCCTCCTAAATCCCCTGAGTTGTGCTACGGCCCTTATTATAACCTCTATCCCTAAACCCTTCTCCTCATGACTACATGCCATCGGCCAAGAACAGAAAGTTTCTAGACAGTTCTTACAAATAAAGTATCAGTTTGAGTTTTATGTTGTTGCCCACTTCCTATCAGCCCTTATATTCTAACCATGGGGCACTATTGATTCATTAAGCATTATTTATGAAGTGTGCCTTTTGGGTCTGACCTTGGCGAGTCAATAGTAAACATTTCAATCATTCTTTTTAAAACCTAGTAAGGGAAGATACATAATACAAAACTAAATAGATACCTCTAACAAATGATGTGAATCGACATATTATATATTAAGTTGAAGTGAAAATTGCTTTTAAGAAAAATAGAATAGGGGAGGGCAAGGGGAGGTATAGGAGAAAGTGCTCTATACGGTTGTCATGGAAACCCCACACTGAGAGGATGACATTAAAAGAATGGAGTTTTGAATGAGTGAGCTATGTGAATAATGCAGACATACAGTATTCACGGCTGAGGGAAGAGCAGATGCAAAGACAGGTGTCTTCCCATAATGTGAAAAGACCAGAAGAGGAATCCTTTGTGGATGTAAAGTAAGGAACCTAATGGCCATCAGTTTGTGTGGCTTTTGGCTATCAACAGTTGAAACACTACTTAGAGGTCAACTGTTTTTCAAAAGACAGAAAGTCAAGAGAATCTAAAGGATACCAGCACTATCCTTGTCAGAATACACTTAAATACCATGTGTCCAAGTCAGGTATAGGAGTGCATCAAACCAACTAAATATTACTGTAGCTTACAACTCCAATCACTTCATTTCTTCTAATGTGCTTCTGTGGATCAGTTGATAGTGGCTCTGATTAGAGTCAAAGCAAGTCAGATGCCAAATTCCATGTGCAAGGTTTGAAGAACTGCAATCCTCGCCCCATAGTAGTAGATATTCTAAGGTCTACAGCAAGCTATGTACATGAGTGTTCCTACTAAAGCACAAGAGAGGAGAATCAAGACTAGGCATTCAATCTGTGCACACTGTATAGTTCTGTGCTTGGCTGTCTTGGTGCTTCTGGAGAGTTTTAAGTGAGGTGGGAAGAGCCACCTGAATGTGGATGGAACTATCCTATGGGGAAGTCTCATGTTGAATTAAAAAGTAAGCTGAGTAGCAGCCATCATCACTGCTTCCTGACTGCATATGTAATGTGACCCCATGCCTCCTGCACCTATCTCTTCCACCTGCCACCCTACATTCCCATCATGAAAGACTGACCCCTCAAATTCTAAACCCAAATGAAATCTTCCTTACATTGCTTTTGTCAGATATTTGTCTTCACCTTAGAAAACCTACTTAAGCTCTCCAACCCTTGTTTTTCTTACCTGTAAAATAAGGGTGAGGGCAAGCTTGTGGCTCAGCACTGTCTCAAGTAAAATGTTTGCAAACATACATCTATGGTAACCTCCTATCTTCTTTGAAAACAATTTCTGACTCTGCTCATAGCATACATCTTCAATCTCTTGTCCCAGAAAATCAAATGTGCTTCTCAGAATTCAAGGAAAGCACCAAGCAGAGTGGTGCCTACCTTTAATTCTACCACTTGGGATGCAGAAGCAACAGATCTCTTTGAGTTCAAGTCTAGCCTGCTCTATGTACTGAATTTCAGATCAGCCAAAGCTACCTAGTATAGCCATGTCTTACAAAAGAGTTGGAGGGGGGGGGGAGGCAAGGAGGAGGCAAGGGATGGAAGGAGGGAGGAGAGTGCTGTGATCCCATTTCTAATACCTATAATCTACTCTACACACCCAAACTGATCTTTCCAAACTACACATCCACTAGCTCAGATTGCACAAGTCCTAATAGTATCCCATCAACTTTGGAGTGAAATCTACCACTGACATAGCACTGCCTTCCTCTCCTTCCCCTGACTCTAGCCACACAGCCCTCTTGCTCTTCCTGAACCTGCCAATCTTGTTTTCACCGAGATTTGATCTGGTAACATCCTCTTCCAGAACACTTTCCCTGAAATCTTGGGACAATTTCCTCCTTTATTTACCAATGTCCTCCATTCAAAGAAATTTCTTAATGCAAAGCTTCCAAGCTGAAATTACATCTAGCTCTTACTCTTAACCTTGACTTGATTTATTTTCTCCCTAGCTCTTATCGTTCATTGAAATTATAGTATGTTGTGCTATGACGATATTGTTATATAATTAACATTTAATTTAATATAACTTAATGTAAATTACATTATCATAGTAACAAATAGCAGAGGCTCGGTTGGCTCTGTGAAATAAATGAGTAATTCTATTTCCCATAAGCCATCTGCTTGGCTTGGAGGTCTGTATGATGATACTCAAATTGCTTATAATATTCCATTTTAACCATAGTTTGCTCTAATGTACAGGCAGTTGTTCTATACTATTAGAAGCAAGTTCAGGTTCTGACAGAAAGCCATCACCCCTGTGAATTCTCACAAACTAATTCTACCTAAAGAATTATAATAGCTTTCAGAAGGAATTGAATGCACTTTAGCTACATGAAAGCTTTACCTGTGTTCCTGAAAATGTCAACAGAGACACAGATAATTTAATTTTTAAGACAATCTGTTGTGGGTAGCATGGCAAACAGAATTCAGATATGATACAAGCCCAGATTTTAAGCCCAAACTAAATGCTCAGTATTGATTTTTCTGTTGTGCTGTCAAACTTAATTGGCTACTAGATTCTTGAGATATGGCTCAGATGAAAGACAGTCTATAGACAAAGTTCATTCAGCAAACAACCCACTGCAACCATCTCAGAGCCAGTATCTGTTAACACAAGGACAAAAGCCTGGGTCAGTGTCCTGGTGAACAATATAAATTAGGAGACAAAAGGCTTAGAATCCTCCTACCTTGGTTTATTAAAAGATAACAAGAAATATGAAACTACTGATAGTACAATTTTTGTAACAAAAATTGTTCCTTTAATGTCCTGTATTCAAAAATATCCTGTATAGTGTGAGTACATTCCCATATGTTCATTTGTGAAAACCTTAACTCCTCAGTGTATTCATATGGGAACATGGGGTCTAGTGGAAGGCATTTGGGTTGTAGGGCAGAGCCTTCATGGCTAGATTAAAGCCTTTTTCCCAGGAGTGAGACATGTGGCCTCCTTTCTCACTTGTATCCTATCTTTTGCCAAGTTATGTCATGAGATGAAGCAACACAAGAACATCTCTAGATTAGCCAACTGATCTTGAACTTTGCAGCATACAGAACCTTGTACAAAATAAATTACTCAACCCAAGTTATAGCTCCAAGAAACAAACTGAAATGACTTCCACATCTGTCAAAATTACAATAGACAATAATACAAAGGATATATCACAATTTATGTGATAGTTTTTAAAAAATGAGAATGTGTGATCTATAAATGCCAGTTAACACTGATACACACCAAAACACTCTTGAGGAAACAAGTTAAGCAACAAATGTAGAACACCTACTTAGTAATTCTCTAGGTAAAATTTTAAAAACAAGTAAAATCCAGAGTGTGATGATTCTGGACAGTAATTATTCTTGATGGGCTGGAAGAGGATACAAAAGTGGCCTCTGGGGAACTAAAGATGAGCTATTTCTGCATTTAGGTCCTAAGCACATGTTACCTTAATCAAAATTAATTCAATTACTTATTTATGATATATCCATATTCCTATATATGCTTTATATCTCAAAAAGAAGTTTATGAAAAAAAGAATTCTCATGTTTAAGGAGTTGTAAGCCAAGTAAATTAAGAAAATCCTTTTATAACTCATAGATTTATCTGCCAACTTTCAAACCCATCAGAAGCGTGCATGTGTTGAAAAGAAGTTTGATTTTCAGCTGAACTTCATTAAAAAAAAACTCATTTGATTCTGAAGATACCACTCATCACAGATGCATCAAGAGAAAATGACTTGTTTCTCAAAATCTTATGTTATTTTCTAAAACCTCATATCTTCAAGTTCTGGTCATTTACCAAAATCTATACCTGTATTTATATATTTGTTTATGTACACATATGAATATGTTCATGTATGTGTATATGTATATGTGTGTGTATACACACACACACACACACACACACACACACACACATATATATGAGATGAGGAAGCCTCATGATGAATAGACATCTTTTTATTTCTTGCATCTCAATTGATACAGATAAGAAAACTCTGCATCTTTTCAGTAGTCTGAAAGCATAAAAACATGGTAAGTTGCTGAATAATTACCAGGCCAATATCCAAAGAAAGATAAGAAAAAGTGGAGCTTAATCATTGTTTGGTGCCTCTCAGTCTGTCTAAAGGATATATCAAAGAGGCTGAAAGGGAGCCCAGAGGGTAAAGTTGGAATCAGAGGCCCAACTTTAATATACAGCCTTTATTTTAATTGTCTAAGTTTTATAGATGTGTAAATCCATAAATTGGATTAGAGTGACTAGAAGTGGCTAGTATCTGAAATACATAACAAAACAAAATAAATTATTTCTCTGAATATTCCTTATTAGGCTAAAATCACTTTCACAAATGTTTCTCAAACATAATACCTTTTATGAGGGGAAATCAGTTCGAAGTGGGATAATGTAAAATGCTACTAAAATAATTACAAATAGTTTAGATAAAAAAATAGAATCACTGGCTCTCTTTATATGTACATCTAAAACAGGCTTTTAGATGGTTTTCTACAAGAAAATAGAAAGAAATTAATACCAAAAGTCAAAGAATTATAAAAATACTTTAAAGAATAAAATGATAATTATAACATATATATTGTCAAATTAAAAGCTAAAATATACTTGTAATTGTAGAAAAAACACAGTTAAAGAGGGAATTTGTGAACTGAAAGACATGTTAGAGAGGAAAAAACACATCAATTGAGCATGAAAGGATAAAATGGTAAGTTATACTAGTTTCCCCCAAGAGACAGCACACTTTGTAAAAACTGCCTCTTCTTGCCCTCTTTTCATTCTCCACCTATCTGTCCAGCATCACCAAAATGATGACCTTACATGCTGTAACTTGGCAATCTTTTTATGCCAATCTCAAATACATATTAGCAATTTTGATTTGATTTGAAAAGAATGAAAAGCTTTAGAAATAGCAAATTTGAAAGCAGGTAACTACAAGTTTCATTCCAACCCCAGAATGATTTTATTTGGTTATTACATCATTTTTAATTTGCAAATATAAATATCTATAGCCTGGGTAAATAGTCTCTACTTAATCATTATCTGTAACTACTGTTTAAGGTCTAATTCCCAACTCATTGTGCCTTTATTTATTTTTACTTTTGCTGGAAATAGAAATACACCGTACTTTTTACTTTTGAATGAATCCTTAGGAATCAAAAGAAAAATCTGCCTTTCCCCATTTGCCTACAAAAGGTAAAGAAAATACCTGCAGGAAATAACATTTATATGGAGTAAAAAAGGTATTTGCATGGCCATGTCCCCATCCTTTGGAGTTTCCAAAATGTGAGAGTAGACTCAACTGTGTTTGTATGTGTGTCTCAAGAGAGTAACAGAGAGTGAGGAGAAAGAGGAGGAATAATGACACAATCATTCACATATGGATCACAACAGTACTAGGAAAGGATCCAGTGTTTGGACAACACTCTAATCCTCCAATAATTAGAAACTATTTGGGTTGACCTTCTCTACTCACAAATTTCTGAATCTACTACTTACAGATTTACTCCCCCAAATAGCATATTTACCTCTAAATGTGAGCCAAATTGGTTATTTTATAAAAGGCGCAGTATGTTAAAATACCAGCAGTATATGAGACTAGCACACATCTTCAGAGTAGACTACCAGTGTTGCCTGGTAATCAAACTATACCACCCCCTAAGAACAATTTAACTCCTGAAAATATTCAAGTGGATCCCAGACCACCTGGCCTGAGAAAGTAAGGCGGTGGTCCCTGAAGGGTCAGCTAGTTTGGAGTTATTAACTCCATGCTAACTCATTTGGTCACCATCACATGGCCTGTATAATACCATTTGTTAATTCTGAGCCTTGATGAGTTTACCTATAAAGGGGCCACACATAACTATTCTGTTTCCAAAGTTTATATCAGTTGTAAAATGCCACCTCCTACCTGCAGCTTTCTGTTTTCTTAACTTATGTAGTAGTGATGCATGTATTTGAAGTATTTTCTCTATAATTACTTTTAAAGTTGAACATGGATGCTTTATACAACCTTCTAAATGTAAGGCTTGACAGTAAGTTGGAAGAAAAAAGCTTATCAAAGGAAGCCAGTCTAGTACCATTCTTGAATTCATAAAAGTGGGTGTGAAAATTGAATGTCAGAGGCAAAAAGCCAAGAGCAGATTGAAGCCTGTAAAACTCCAAAAGCTATAAACCATTTCAGTGATAAGCTAGAATCGAAGACTATAGAGTGAATGGGAACTTGCAGAGTAAGTAGGGCTCTTATAGAACCTATAAAAATCCCCACAATGGTCCTTGGAGGAAATTGAAATCCAAGGGTTGTTATTTAATAGCTAAATTTTCCCTTGGACAAATGTGTCCACGGACATGTATTTTGTAACATAGGAAGTATATTTTTTTGATTTACAATGTGGGGCAACTTAACATTCTCCAAATAACTTGGTTGTAAAACTTTTCTTTACAGTATTTCTTTTGCCAACCATTACCTTAGCCTACATTAATAGAAAGATGACTCTGGTATGTCTGCTTTTAAGGAGTTTGCAGACTTAGATATCTGTCCTTTAGATTCAGTCCAGGTCCTGGCTTCTACTGAAACCTCTGACTTCTTTAAGAATTCCCTATCTTCACTAACCTCTAAGAGTCTCAGAAAGCTCCCATCTAATGTATTGTATTTGTATTTGCTATTCACTCTGTGCTAAGTATGCACTCTGTGCATACTTAGCTGACCATCTCTTCCATATGACTTCGGACTGAATTCAAACATCAAAAATGATTTTCTTAAAATAAAACTTGTTGCAGGACTATTTAAAAACTTAATCCACCCTGCAAACTCCCTTTCCCGCTGGTCCACTTTCCCCAGTACTGTCCAGCCGCATCACTAAGTTCTGGCGAATTCTTACTAGTCTCTCCTATCCAGCAGCAACATCTCGCTCACATCCAACTCCTTACACACCCCCACAATCATTCATCCAGCTAGTGCCTAGGACCCAGTAGGTAATGTATGACTCTTAAGGCTTTAATATATAATCAGGTTTATGTAATAATATCACAATTTACAAGATGCCAATACAATAATTTCAGAACCAAATAATAAAGACAATATCCTAACCCAGTTAATCTATTTTGTAAAAACCTTTGCTTGGTTGTATAATCACAGGGGTCTGACTCTTCCTCTGACTCCATGATAAAAAAAACTCTTCCTCCTCCAACTCTAGCTCCACCTCTCTATTCCTGTCCAATCACAGGCCTGTCACTGCCCTAATGTGATTGGACAGAGAAAATGCTGCAAGAAAAAAATCTATGGTTTTTAGACAAAAGCTAACACATTTTTCAAGAGTATTTCCTAATTTTCCAAATACCTTAATTTTGAAAGCTTCCATTTGCCTTTAGTCTTCCTTCCTCCAGTATGAAGAAAGTTCCATGAGCAGAGAGGCTTTAGTGAATCATATGTACTCACATACAATGCCCAAATCAGTGTCTGGCATACAGCAGTTCACTCAGTATATTTAAATTGTGTTATTATTTATAAATTAATAACATGACTCATACTAAAAACACTTCAAAATAATCACTAAGGTTTTGTTTATATTCTCTCAAGTATTAGCAAAGTCATAAAATATGAGGTGAATTGGAAAGTAAAAAAAGAATCCGTGAGTCCTGATTGTGTATGTGCCTTCTATGCCACTTAAAATAGAGGAGGATTCCTACATATCACTATTAGTGAAAGTGAGAAAGATGCACAGGATTCTTCAAGGTAGGTAATAAGAGAAGGCATTCCCAAATTGTCTAGAAAACAGTGTGAAGAAAATCCCAAAGAGATAAGATGCATAAAAAATTGCTAGAATGCTGATGAATGGGAAAGTCATAATCTATGCTGTGACTGGGGCTAGTGTGAGGAGAATAGAGCTTATCCTGGAGTAAGCAGTGGTTAGAAAACAAAGTGGCTGAGGCCATTTTATAGAACAGCCAATCTGACCACAGTGTAAAGAATACAGACCTTTGTGGATGTGGGACAATGAACAGGGGGAAATTGTGGCAGAAATTGACATGTATGCAATAATTTGTCACTGTACTATAGAGAGGAGACAGAATTAGTATCTTTTAGTAAGGCTCTACGTAAAGGAATTTTAAATTAAAATATAAACATTAGAGCAGCTGAAGTACCCACACTAAATATAAATAACTACTAGAGAGATTGACACCAAAGAATTGCTGCAATTTGAGGCAAGCTTAACCCAGCAAAAGAAATATTAGTTTTCTAAAGGTGAAGTCTCAACAATTCATAATCAGTTGCCTTGGGGGAAATTTTTTAGAGACAGGAAAGGTACAATATTTTATTTATAATGTAGGAAATATTTGGACTACACCATACAAAATATTAAGATAAAGATAGAAAAGGCAAAAATACTAATATAGTATTATAAATATATAAAATAAAGATATTATGGAGAAAATATAGGTGCTTATGAGCCAACATAAGGAAGAGGAAGAAAATTAGGAAGAGGTTGTCCATCCTTAGATGTGTCCTGTATGTTTCATGCCTCTGCTTCAGGAACTGCCCTTCTGTGGGATGTTCTAAGCTGAGCAGTCCCTCCCACATCCCTATGGACAAACAGGAAATTCTTTGGTTATCTTTGATATCTTGATGACATAATCGCCAAAACAGCTTGAAATTTAAAATATCAGAGTCAATCCATCTGCCTTAAGTTATAGTAATGCTGGTATAGTAAGGGTAGAAACAGTTCCAAGTTAAGGGAGAATAGATTTTAGTTGTGAAACTGAAGAAGAATTTAGATGAAACACTAAGTAACAAGAAAACCAGAGGCAAGCAAGGCCACCATGGTCACCTTCCATCAAGCTCAATTAGAAGGAAGCCTAGGTCAAGCGAGGACATTGGCGAGAGAAGACAGCAGGCGATGGCGTCAGATGGCCTGGTCCTTCTAGAAGCTACACCCATTCATTTCAGGAGGAAGTTGAGTTGCAAGAATTGGCTTCCATTCAGCAGAAAGAAGTTGTAGGAGCCAGGAGGCAAAAAGATGTCTACCATCTGGAGAAACTGCAGGAAGGAGAATTGGAAGTCAAACAGATCAGGGGTGGTAAATGAGAGAAAAAGCAAGCA
Organism: Montemys delectorum; assembly: GCA_019843815.1. Lineage (NCBI taxonomy): Eukaryota > Metazoa > Chordata > Mammalia > Rodentia > Muridae > Montemys > Montemys delectorum. The sequence continues at coordinate 31,165 of JADRCD010171698.1, forward strand.
GCTATCTGGCCAGGAGTCTGGGTAGGGTTAAATCCACCCCCCTTTTAATACTCGCATACAACATGCAGCCCTCACAACAAGGAGTTTTAAGAAGAGCGAGAAAGTCATTCCAAGTCTTAGGAAAGCTATGATTTTGAAATGACATTTAGGACAGCTGTCTTTTAGTATGTAAACGGGCCTCATGTTTTAAAATTCTAAAGTCTTTAATATTCATTCTACAAAGTACAAGGGTATTCTTTGGAGGTAAAGACAATTATGTTTGATTCTCAAGAATCAGAATTTTGTATTGGAAAAATCAAAACGTGGAGGAAGTCCCTGAAGCTTGAGCCAAGAAGGAAAGCCAAGTGAGTCAGGGCTTTTGGATAAGATCAGTGAAATTAGATCCTCCTTCGATCATTTATTAAGTTTGTGATTTTTGTGAAAGTCCATATACTCTGTAAACATCAACTTCCTGTCATGTTAACTTGGAATTGTACCCATGTGAAAGCTATTATGATGACTGAAATTTAAAATAATTATGTTTTAAAATGTTCTAACTCATGCTTTTGGTATATTTTGAAAACTGAGTAATTATTATGTACTCTTTGTATTACCAACATCTACGTTCTTAGTTGAGAATAATTCCAGAATTATTTGTTGACAGAGTTGTTTAGGATTGGCTTTTCTCTTACCATCATATAGGGATACCATTTAAAGATTCAGCTGCAAAAGAGGGACAAAGCCTATGTCCATCTGGGATTTTGAGACTTTAGATAAAAGATGTTGTAGACACTGACTTGGCAGGGTTCTTCTGTCAAGTCTATAATAAATTCATTGTGTAGCTGTATCCACCACATGCCTTTTCTTAATCCCTCTTTCTTCATCAGTAAAGATGGAGGAATTACCAAATCTCTGTGGTTCATATGAATTTTATCATACCCTCCTTCTGCACCTACTGTTTCAAATGTGGCACCTGGGAGTTGTAAACGTCGTAATCCCCTTTGCCTGTATTAGAATTCACTGTGAATGCCGAATGTGCAAAGTGTGTGAGGATATGATCCATGAGCAGGAGACAGGTTGCCCTCCTCAGGCTGCTTGCTCAGACAGCCATTTTGCTCTTCCTTTGGCTGGCTGCCTCTCCTGGTAATTTTCTGCTGCAGCTCTCTCTTTACCCCAGCCAGCCAGAGGAAAATGAATTCACCCAGCAGTCCCAGCCATCCCTTTGGATATTTCGGGGAGAGAGCGAGCCAGGCATTTCACTGTTAATTATCAGCAGCCTGGCTGCTGTGGCCCCCTGCTGTGCCAGTTTGAGAGATGAAACTCTTTACACTGCTTATTGGGCTCAGCTAAATAAATATTACCCAGCATTAATGTTGTCAAAGATAACGGTCTGAATTCCATTCCCTGGAGGGGCTGTGGGTATTTGAGTTTTCCATTATCGGTTTTCTCCCCTGTCCCCACCCCACACCTTCTTTTAACACACTAAAACTAAATTCTTTCTCTGCACCCTGAACATTGGCATCAGAGTGTTGCAGCCATATTATAGTGCTTAAAGTTGGTAACATCAGTGCTTCTGGATTTAAGGGTTCCAGAATCACTCATTCACTTCCCACTGCTATGCTATCAGAGTTCACATTTCTTGGCAATGTATTTTGAATTAGCACAACCTCAATCCTCATACCCAAAAGTAAGTTTTGAAAGGCTTAAGTCAGCTAGCTGCTATAATTGGGTTAAAGGTGGAAATATGACCCCTCTACAAGCCAATTATGGCCCCAAAGAATTAATTCTCATACTTCTTAAAGCCATTTAAAAAAGCAATTCTTTTTCTTTGTGACTAAATATTGAGCCATGAAAATACAGCCCTCAAAGCAATTATTCCCTATTTTCAGCTATGAAGATAAAACCTAAATACTAAGAATGGATTCAAAAACACAATAAGTAGGGAAAGAGATAAACACAGGTCTGGCCAAAGCATATGAAAGCCTTACTCTTGCTCCTTTAGGAGGTCATGCCAATCTTTGGACATGGTCTTGAATCAGTATACTTCCATTATCTTTAAAGTTTTAATTGGGGTTTCTCTTCCATCAACATTTAGGCAGCTTCTGAATGTGGTCCTCTTTCTGTGCCAGTTTGTAGCAAGTGCAGGAGATATATGCCTATGTCCTTTTAGAATGTAACACTGGACTGGCTCACTCCAGAAAGGCTAGTGCAGCTGGGTGTTGTCTAGCTGTATGAGGCGCTCAGCCGATGAATGAGTTGGTAAATGAATGCCTCGGGTTTCTGTTCTTTTGAGATAGGATTAAACATATGGGTTTGTTTGTTTGTTTGTTTGTTTGTTTGTTTTCTGGGGCTGTTAGGGGTTCTCAGGAGGATTGAGACAAAGTGGTGTGATCCTGATTGTCTGCCTTGCTTTCTGTCTCAATTCTCCACTTACATATTGATTTGTTGACATCATATTGTAACTAAGTTACTGCTACAAATGTTCCTTGACTTTTATTATGGGTTAAATCTTCATAAAAAGCATCAACAGGAGCAGAAGCTAGTGGAACTCAAAGTTACCAAATTCCTAGCTCAGTCACATAGCACTCTATAGACCACTTTCATGATCTGATGTGCAACAGGTAGATGGAATGTATTAACTAGAATTATAAGATAGCAATAGGCTACTTGCCATTAAGCTGTGGGTGGAAATTACAGCATGATAATCTGGAAAATATTTTATTTGCGTCTATAAGAACTTTGTAAGAGAAGGAATATCTACTCATAATTTCTTACATGTGCCCCCTCCCATGTATTGTTTACATGCCATTCACTGTCCATATTCAGTGAACTAATACATACATAGATGTATTAGCTGTAAAACAATACCCTGGAAATGTAAACATTTTCTGACAAAGGTTCCATAAGATTCAGGAAATTACAACTTAAGACATTCCATCCTAGAAGGAGACTCACTAAGACATACAAGTACACAACTCACAAGTTTTAGGAAGTCCCTGAAAGTTACAAGATTCACAAAAGTCTTTCCTTCCCCAAGATTATTAAAGCAGTATAAACCATTCAGGAGAGGAGACTCTCCAACCTGTTCAGCTACCTGCAAGTTATGCAAAAAGCTCCACATTTACATTTCATCATCTCAGGTTTCTATAATGCAACTGCCTTTGAGTCATCCACATTTCTCTAAGTTACCCCTCATCCATACTCCTGTAAGTAATCAAACAAACCCAATGACTTGTAAAGTTAGACTTTGGTAGAATTGTTTCTTTTTTTTTTTTTTTTTT
>JADRCD010171703.1:0-15775 GCA_019843815.1 Montemys delectorum
GGGGGGGGGTGGTTACCACCGGTGAGAACCATCAATAATGCACGCAGCCTCCAGATGTAAGAACATTCTTGGCTCACCTTCATGTATGTATAGTTATTTGTTTAAGGAACATAAATTTTACAGTCTGCCTAAACCAAAAATACATCATGGCATATATTGGCAAGATGAAAACAGACAGAGACAGAGAAAACCACAGAGAGAGACAGAAAGGCAGAGGCAGCCTTGTCTAGGTTTGTGCGTGAACATGGGTAATGTTTGGATTATCAGCTTTTATGGATTTTCTGGGCCTAGATATCCCCTACTCTACATTTAGAAGGAAGAAAAGTTAATGGTCCACTGGAGTGCGATTTTTACCGAATGACCTCAGTAAAAGCATCCGAGCAGTTTCAGCTACAATGCCTTGGGTCCCAAAGTGTGGCTTTCCTCACGGGCCAACACACTACACACCTCCAGGGGAGAGAGTAGTTCTTGCCAAGGCAAAGTTCATTAGGTAGCCTAGAGGCTGGCAGCGATGGGGCCTGCACAGAGAGGGGACATGGCAGAGAGGCGGAGATGCTCTGATAACTCGGAGGTCCTCTTTTCTAGTTTTCTCCTGGGCTCAGTAACAGATCCTCTCAGCAGGGGACTGTGGTAAGCAGGCATTGATCTGTGTACCAAAGGCAAGACCACAACTGATCAGAAGAAAAGGTATGTGATTAAACACTGCACTGGCCTCTGGAAACAAAAACTCGAGGCGTAGCAGGAGGCAGGAGTGGTCTCAGCAGACAGGGAACAGCTAAGGTACCAAGAGTCGGGGGACCTGATTTGAGGGGGTGGCATCTAGCTCTCTGAAGAAGTCTAAATAAGAAACTGGATTTAAATGTGTTTGTGGCTAGAAGCAATTTCTTCTGGGATTTGCAAGCATTAGACAAGGACCTAAGCAAATCCACGAATGATATTTAGGTTGAATGAAGACAAACAAACAAACAAAAACCATTACCACAATAACAGAAAGAAAGAAAGGAAAAAAGAGAGAATGAAGAAAGGAAGGGAGAAAGGAAGAAAGGAAGAAAGGATAGAAGCAGCCGCATGTTACGATCTCTCATAGCCGACACCATGCTGAGGTCATATAATGCCCCATAAAAACCAGTGCAGTCATTATCTTTCCACAATGGAGGGGGGAGTGGACAAATCTACTCCATCCTTCTGGCCACATGCTCTGAGAGGCAAGCCATTTCTCTATGGCAGATCTGGGAACCTGGCATATACCTGTGTTGCCAAGGGGAACCTGGCATCCGGCACCTGCGGCTGCAGCTGCAAACCGAGCTTCCCTGTTGGCAAACATCAAGAAGCATTTTGTGAGGTTGGCTACAGGGCCCAGTGCTGAGAGTAAGATCCTCTTTCTGGTGCCCCATGGCTGGCGGAAGGGAGGGGACATGCTTCTTCCCAGGTCGTCCGTCCTCTCTCTGAACACGACTGTGGGCAGGGGGTCGGGGGAAGCCTCATTAAAAGGCATGTTGCTACTGCTGTGCAAGGCTGCGCTTGCTTTCTTCCTCTCCTGGTTCCTTATTGGTGGCAAACAGGTCTGGAGGGAGGCACCACACTCTACACCATAGCCAAGGGCTCACTGTTGTTCTACACCTCTTTCCTGCCTTTGCCGTCAGACCTGCTGTCAACATTCTTAGGTCCAAACTCAACCTGGACAGAAGAGCTCAGATGAAGTCACAGGGTGGCTGTTTTCTGTCTACCTGCCAGGGGCTGCGCTCTCCTCTAACTTCTGACCAGGTGATCAGGTCTGCTCTCATTAACTTAACGGGGTGGCAAAAGCCTTCGATTAACTAGAAGAAAGAGAGCTGGAGGGTTTGAGGGTGAACTTTCACTGCCCCTCGATACCTTAAGGTGTGCACCACTGTTCCACTGAGTGGAGGAAACTGAGCTTGAATAGTTCCCATATTTTGCCTGAGTCAGAGCTGGTGAATATGTGGAGACAGAAGTAGAAACTGGGTCTCAAACTCCCAAGCCTTCAATCTTTGAATATCTGCAGGTTGTTGTCATGGGGAGACGGGAGACAGGAATGAGGTGGGGACTCTGGCTTCAGTGCCCCATTTAGAGCAGACCTTGAGATGTTTGTCCTGGAAGTACATCTGGATTTGATTCTCATATTTTGATTGGGAGAGATGTAAATTAGGATAAGATCTTCGCAGTTGCTCAGAAAAACACACTGGTCTCTGATGAAGACTATACATCATTTTAGGGTAAGTGTGGGATTAGCCCCTGAGTTGTCACTGAGACTTCAGACCTACATAGTCAACACTGAAGTGAGAAATGAGGGAAAATCTCCCCTTCCCTTGGATAAGATGGAGTTTGCCTTATGCTAATCAAACCGCAGATTTGTAAACATTAAGTATTGATGGCCAGAGAGTGATCATGAGCTTTCTATGGAACCTCCCCTTGTTTGCACAGAAGGTGGGATGTAGATTTCTTGGGGATAATTTATGGGCCACTGCAGGGGTTTATTGAAATAATGTGGATCCTTGCTTGGTAACTTGGGAGCATGGAAGGGACCTGTATCACTACTCAGAAGGGTCTGGAAGCATTACTGGAACTTTCCTGGGAGAAACACCACCTTACAGTGCCTTGGGGGCAAAGCACCAAGAGATACAATTCCCTGTAGTTCACTTTGCATGCTTTTCTATCCGGAAGCAGCCCCAAAGCTCATTGGATCATGCAGAGTCAAGAAATAGTAGTTTGTCTCTATTAAAGAGAAAAACCTGTGTTGGCGAGTCAGTTTGTGGAAAAGTTCTCACTTTTGAGTGTTGCTAAGTAGGAATACCTCCAGATTCAGTGTACAACAAATCCTAATGGTGACAGAGAAATGAGAAACAGAAGGCAGGAGACACAGCTAAACAATGTTTGGAAACCCTGCATGGGAAAGGTCAGGAGGTCAAATCGCAGTACGAGGGTGTCTGGAGGGACCAGATGAACGATGGCTAGCAGGTGTGTAGAATTCCCAAAAAGGCTTTCCCCCTCCTGAGAAAAAGCCCAAACAAATTTGAGAGCAAGAGAATAAGAGTGAGGTTCTTTAGTATTACTGGATATGTTTCATTCTGTTCCATTAAACACCCCCCCCCCCAATACATATAATTTTATATTGAGCATGCTAAGAGGAAGGTAGAGGGAGACACATGAAAAATAACTCTTGTTTAACAAAGTATTTCCCAACAAGTAAAGAAATAAAAACGACTGCATAAAGCAAATGCCATCTATCAGTCTACTGATGGGATCAGCATAGCTAGAAAGTCATCCAGAAGAGATGGCATGAGTGAGGTTAAAACCGGCTCAGGAGTGAACTGGCTGAAGCTAGACTGGACATTTTCTTTTCCTTGCATGGCACAGTTGAGCCACCAAGCACTGCTGTAAGCTACATAGCCCCAGATTTACAGCTTGTAATGAGAAACTTCTTAATGGGAGAAATCTGACAATGCTTGAAATAACTTCTCAAGAGATAATCTCAGGAGAACAGAGTTCAATACCTCTGCCAAGATCAGGCATAGAATTGGACAACTGGACACATCTCTGATTAATTCACAAATGTCACCTATATAGTCTAACCAGTGTAATATATGGGGGATTCTTGTCCTTAAGAACTAAGGTTTATATGCTATTATGGGTTGAATTGGGTCTCACTGACAACAAACAATGATGTGGATTTTTAGTTCATGGCGGTTCAAATGTTGCGACAGAGTCAATATAAAGAGAATCAAATGCTGAACTTTGGATAGATATACCCCCTGAATTTATAGCTTGTTTCCCAGAATAGAACTAGTGGGAGATGGTAGAACCTTTAGAAGGTGGGATTTAATGGGAAGTCATGAGATCAGTGGGGATATAGCCTTGAAAAAGATTTTAGGAGTCCAGTCTCTTCCTTTCCCCCTTTGCTTCACGATTCATAAAGGGAACAGGTTTATCTGCTATGACCATGTGCTTTCACCATGATTTGATGTTCCCTTCCCAGGCCAAAATCGGTGAGCAACTGGATCCTGAAATGAAATGTCTATAGCCATGGGCACACATCAACATAACTTCCTTAAAATTTAATGATCTCAGGTATCTCATTTTAGTTTTCAAAGGTTCACTAACCCATCAAGTTAAAAATGAAAGTAATTATGCCATTGTCTAATGTGATTGATATCCTTATGAAGTAGAGAGATTTGAAGATAGACATGCACCCAGGAGGAAGACTGTGTAACATGAAGACAGACTAAGGCCTGACGCTTCTATGAGCTAAGGAATGCCAAAGACTGCTTGCAAACATTAGACATAAGGAGAAAATTAGGCAAAGAGTCTCCAGTGAGTCTGACAAAGGACAGAAGCCTGCATACACCTTGATTTTAGACTTTCTGTCTAGAGGACTGGGAGCCAATAAGTGGTTTTTGATTGAGGTCACCATCTCATGGTATGTTCCTAAGATGGCCTTAACAAACTAATATATTTGCAGAGACTGAACAAATGCACAATAAACAATAAGAGCCAGTTAACAGAAACAGACTATGTTAGGTAGAGATATTGAGCCAAAAAGAGAAATATGATGGTTAGCAAAGTTGACAAGACTTGAAAAGAAAAAGATGGCTTAGTTAGACTTTCAGTAACTTTTAAATCTCAGTTCCTGACTTGGATTGCAAGAGATTTTGCATAATGTACATTCTAAGCACACGTAAGGAGAACATTATTTTTGACTCAACTTATTTCATATTTCCTCTTCTACATAAAATGCTGAAGTCAGATTAAGGGTTGACACTCTGGAGGGGTTTGGGGATGGACTGTACATTCTTTGCCACTTTTAAGTATCTATTGGCTTTGTAGGATGTGCATGTGTATCATCCTAAACCAGGGTCCCTGTCTAAATGGTTTTTGTTTTGTTTTCTGATTAGTGCTGCTGTCAGAGAAGTAGCTACTGCATCTCGTTTCACATATGGTAACCTGAGGAATGGTTTAGAAAATGAGAGGGGAGTATCAAAGAGCAAATAATCTGACCAGAGAAATGAGAAAAAAGACAGAAGGGATCTAATTATGATGAGAAGAAGGGAGATAAATACAGAAGAAGGAAGAAGAAGGTAAAATAATAATTGTGGATGTCTGAAAATATCATAAGGCATCATAAATTAACTATTTACCTAAAGCAACCTATATAATACACATAAGCCTGTGTAAAAATATACATACATGGTTTAAATAAAATTTTCCCATCTGGGCTGATGATGCTATTCCAACAGCCAAAGACCACCTAACCAAACAAAGCCAAACAAAGAACCAAAACCAAACCAAACCAACCAACCAAACAAACAAAAAAGACAAAGCACACACATATACAAAACCACTTAGGCAGAAGAAGCCCTACCAAGAATTGTTTGTTAGTGTTGTCTGATAGTCTCCCCAAACATTACAGACTATTATTATTGTCCCCAGCTGCCCCTAGAGGAGGAAGTATGTCCCTGTTGCTGAAGACACCATGCTTAGACACAGGGGTACAGAGTACCCTGCTCTGGAATTTACTTGACGCTTCTTTCTTGAGGACTAGCTTTCACGGTACTGGAAGGTAACATGCACTCCTCCAAAGAAGGGAAACAACCAACAGGCTTACTGAGCTCTGATGCCTACCAATCACAACAAGGACCAGCATGGCCTGATAGCCCTGCAGGTGCAGTAGCGGCACTAATGTCTTGGCAATAATCAATAGCTCTTTATTTGGACATAAAGACAACACAACCAGAGGGAAATCAGGTCTGATACAGAAAACTTAGTCAACAAGCTAGGGCCAGCAAAGTCATGGATCTTGGAGGAGAACGTACAACCATCACTTTACTAAAACTAACTATAGGCTAACTATCTGTGCTTATACCTACAGATATCTGTAGTCCTCATCCCTCATCAAGGATACGTTTCTTTGCAATTGATGGCAAGAGCCATTAAGGAAAACCACAACTAGTCAAAATGCATAGTTGTGGATCTCTGTCCCAGTGGATACATCTACAAATATATCCTAGTGCTAAGGCTCAGGGAACACTGTAGAAGAGGTGGAAGAAAGATTGTAAGAGTCAGAGAATCAGAGAGTTTGCTGCGTCTCCTACTGAGGTGTGAAGTAAAGTCTCGGGGATATCACTGCTCAAACACGGGCTGACCAAGGACAACAACCACGGACATGACAAAGTCAATGAAGCCTCAATCCTATGCAAAGAACTACAGGCAACTAGGAAATGCTGAGAGGAGAAGAATTAGTCTCCAGGGAAGAGCACATGGCTATTCAATATCATATGGTCATCCCTGAAAACATATGTACAGTTCAAGCAGGCTAAATTTAAGATACAAATGATACATATATATATGTATATATACATATATATATATACTACATATACATATATGTGTAATGTATGTATATATACATATTATAATATACACATGTATATTACACATATACATATACTTATATATGTAACAACAATTAATGAAAAAAAAATAGGCCATGAATTTGAAAGAGAACACAGAGGAATACACAGGAGAGTTTTGAGAGATGAAATGAAAGGGGGAAATGATATAATTTCCAAAGCAAAAGAGATTATCAAAATTAGTTTTACATGTATGTGGAGTTGGGTCCTTTGGAAGAGCAGTCAGTGTTCTATAGCACTGATCAATCTCTCTAGCCACTTGAAAGCCATCTTAATGTGTGATGTTGTAAGGGTTAACTACCAAGATTATTACTTAATGAATTTCAAGGTACCAGGCTGTGACTAATTAGTAAGCTGGGCTAGTATACTATCACGATGACATTCTCCTCGGTGGTGATGACGGCTCTTGACTGTGGTGTCACAATACTGGCTTCATTCTTTCAGCAAGAAATGATGGCAAAACCCTCACAGCATTTCGCAGATCCCGGAAGTTGTTCTGTTTATTTTTATACTAATAACTACAGCCCATGAAACCCTTTGTTGCTCATCATCTACATTGCTGGCGTCTTCCCTGGTTGTGGTGACGGCCAGACTTATCAGGTTCACTCTCAATGCCAATTAACAGTGCTCTAAAAATGACATGTTGAGTACATTGAAGACCGAATACTATCCTCTAATCTCCAAAGTGAAGCCAGGGAATTGAGCTTTAAACTTCAGAGACCCTGTAGAGACTGACAGCTGAGAGGGGTAAGCTCTAACCCTTGACTGAAGTCTGATTTTACTACCTGGACACATGAGGAAATCTATTATAAGCTCTCAGGCTTGCTCACCAGTAAGACAATGGAAAAACCCTTTGCAGCTTAATATTCTTTGTTTGAAATCAGACAACTTATTTCATAATAGGAAGACACAGGCATGGAAGGCAGAGATGTTGAAGGTATTCTGAACACTTGAGTGGAATGTATCATGTCCAGGGTAAATATCAAACCTCTCACCAATATTGGTGAATAAAGGATGGATTTGGAACACTAAAACCAGTATCTACTGGGAACACTTCTATTTTCTAGGTATGGATGGAAAAGAGTCACTGAAAATGACCTCTATACAAAATCTGGCTCAGAGGAGTGAGGAAAGTACATGTTATTTGGGCAATGTTATTTTTTTTAAAGATTTTATTATATTTATATGAGTACACAGCAGCTGCCTTCAGACACCAAAAGAAGGCATTGGATCCCATTACAGATGGTTGTGAGCCATCATGTGGTTGCTGGGAATAGAACTCATGACCTCTGGAAGAGCAGTCAGTGCTTTTACCGCTGAGCCATCTCTCCAGCCCCAGGCAACGTTATTTCTACCTGTCTGTTATATACTTCTTTCACTTTCATTAGTTGAGGCTTGTTCTTGGACAAGCGCTCCACTTATGCTCTCAGTATTTAGATACTCTGTTTTCTTTATGAAGAGGGGTGACATGTGTGCTGTCTTATACCTAGTGTGTCTCTAATGTTCAGGCACTGTTAGCAATTTCCACTCTTGAGCACATATCTCTAGACATCGTTTGGTATCTCCAGATGGGACACAAAATCACCAGAGAGGATAACCAGTTTTCTAGAAAGATAAATCTTGTTATAGCACTATGTACAACCAAAGCAGATAGTAAGAAAGAATGCAAGCCATTTCTACTGAGTTTTAAAATAGAGCTACCATATTAGATTTCTAACTTTAAAGTTATTTGGGTCCCTATGCAACCACACTTTGCAAAGATTTAAGGGGAATAACTTTCATAGACTCTTCTTATCTTCCCCATCACTATCATTGCAGAATCTGCCGTGCAAGGGCAAATGTGGTCTTTCCTTGGATTCATGCGGGCATGGTTTGAATAGGGAAACAGAGATGTCTGGTTGCTTTTTCACCCTTCTGTAATGAGCAGCACTTCCTGGGGAACTATACTCAGAGTATACATGGCCATGTAGGTGGTTCACGACTGTGATGCACCCCACAGTATACTTAGCAGCTTTGAGTGGGACAAAGGCCCATGGAGTGGGTGGATCACAGGCAGAAATGGTACATCATGAAAGGTAAGTTACTAAAGCCCCACATGCTGCCATTGTCTAAACCTCGCGTCACGTTTAGAAGCATTGGAACCAGACAGTGATCTAGCCTACTAAGTTAGCCCCAGAATCCTTGCATGATCATGGAGTGGGGTTCACAAGTTACATCGACACAGCTAGCACTGGGAACACATGAAAGTGATGCTTTGACAGAAAGCACATAAACATTTGGCTAGGGATTCTGAAGTTTCAGAATATAAAGATTTCCTTGTAAGTCTGGAGTTTGTAGAAGAAATTGTACAAAAGTCTCAGGAAGTAGATGAAGAAACAATTTTAATATCAGCAACTAGATAGAAGGTGATGCATTGAGATAAGCATCTATTCTTTTGGTTAAGTGTGTATCATGGATTTCTTAAAGGGACCAATCTATTTATTTAGTACCATAGCTGATACATACCAAGGAATTCTCCTCTTGATTCTTATACCAACAACTGAAGCACAAAAATGCGTAAGAACCCATTATTCCAATTTCCATCCAAGGTTCCATGATATACTCTCAAAATTGGCCTTGAAGAGGTAAAAGAAACCAATAGTCTTCAAGATAAGGCAAAGAAAACCAAGAATGTCTTGTTAGGTAAGGGTTTGGCTAAGGTCTGAGTGTTTTAATCAGGGATTCACAAGAAATCATCACAAAATTGTCTGTAGGCATACACCCAAGGTAACAAAACAAAACTTGAGAGTTTAGGAGCCAGCATTGCCCTTGAAAACACACATAGAACTAAAAGTAATTATGAAAAAATGGATACGGGGAAGAAAGGCAGGACAGAGAGGAGGAGGGGTTGACCTGGCCTGTTTGTTCCTGAGCATCATTAATATCACCAAACTCAATCATTTCCAAATGAGCAGGAAGGGCTCTGGAGAGGCAAACACTCAATTCCAGAGATCAGGCCTGTGCTTTCAAAACAGGGCCATGTGCTTGGGAAGAATGCTGTGTGCTTAGTCTTGTTTATAACATGGCAGAAGGAGCAAGAATGTGATCTGCAGAAAGAGAGAGAGAGAGAGAGAGAGAGAGAGAGAGAGAGAGAGAGAGAGAGAGAGAGGAGAGCTTTTATGCTTTTCTTTCTTTAATCCCAGACCTGAAAGATGGAATTCTGCAGTGAATTTTTGGAATACATAGTTTGGGCCTGTGTTTCATCAGTGTGGCTACACAGAAGAGAGGTGGAGGCAGGGAGAAAACCAGGACACTGAACCACATAGAAAGAAAGGGATTTGCTTTTCTTGCTTTCTCTTAACCTTCCTTTCCTCAGAAAGAGCAATAAATAAAAGCGAAGCTTTTCCCAGGAAAGCTTTTCAGATGCTTGTGCTCTGAGGTGATTTCAGGCAGGTTGGAGATATTGTTAAACTCTGGGTAAGGGGGATTTCGATCATGCACACAAGCTGAAGATCAACGAAGTGGGGTCCTGCTAACTCTGCATTTCATTCAGTGCCTTGACTTCGTTACTAGTTCCCCAAAGGCTCTGCTTGGGCATGCAGGTAGCATAGTGTAGGGAGAATGGCTTGGGGTCTAAGGTCCATTTGCTTTTCCCCAATGCACCATCTTCAGTGTGCCTGATAAGCCTTAGCTTTCCTAGCCACAAAAGAGGCTAGAAATAGCCTCACTGCAGGAATTTTCCAAGGCTCAAGTTAGAACACATCTGTTAGAACACAGGGTGTCAAAGATGAAAGTTTTTTTCTTCTCTGTCTGTCTCTCTTTCTTTTTCCTGATGCAATGTCCTTAGAAAGTGACAGTATCAGCTGTCCTAGCATAGGAAATGTCACCAAAGCACAGCCACCCTAGCCTTTCCTCAAAGAAAAGTCTCTTCTACAAATCTAACCAACTCTAAACGCTGCTGAAACACAAGAGAAGATCGCCAGTTTGTTGTCCCCTCTGGTAGCTCACTCAATGTGGACAGCTTTTCTTGCTAGAAAGTTCTTTCTGGGAGCCCTTAGTGGACTCCCTCTACTTGGCACTTTTATAGAATACTGATATTTTGCCATGAAGAAGAAAGCAACTAAAGCCTTTTCATGCATTTATTTCATAGCAAGTACTAGCAGAATGAATTTCCAGTGGGGAACGGAATAATCATAACACATATACATTACCTTACAGACAGAATGGCAATACCTTGGGGTGGTTACACAACCCCATAAAGAGTTCTGTTTAACACGGGGAAGGGCTGAGACTCTAGCACATACTGATCTCAGTCCACAGGGTGATGGTGGTATTTGGCACATCAGGGACTGAGGGCAGAAGTGGGAACAGAGGTTTCCAGCAAATTGACATTGGGTAGATGAATTAGCAGAGACATACATGCTAGGGCAACAAACTATCTGCAGAATAGTCAGAGCTCTGCTGCTGCATCCCCTGTTTGGCTGGGGTTACTACTGCATTTACATAAATTGAAGTGTAACTCATGTTCTCATTCCAGAAAAGTGTGTGCGTGTTCATCTGTGTCTGTGATGTGTGGTGTGCATTCCTTGTAGAATACTGATATAGTCACATACAATGCTGGCAACATTTTTGAAACTGTTTAAAGTCCTAGTCATATTCCTTTACAACATCTCTGTTTGTTTTCTTTCTCTAAGGAGAAAATTATAGTTAGAAAACTTGTAGGAATCTGAGAGGTTTCATTGTCAAGCCTAAAATGTGTGTGTGTGTGTGTGTGTGTGTGTGTGTGTGTGTGTGTGTGATGGGTGTGTGCTCATGTGTGGACTTTTTGTATTTCTTGGTTTTGAGGGTCTCACTGCATAGCCCTGGCTAGTCTGGAAGGGGCTAAATGACTATATAGAATAAGCTGGCCTTGAATTCACAGAGATTTGTTTACCCCTGCTTCTTAACTGAGTGCTATAATTAAAAACATGAGCCACCATGCCCTATGAGGTATCTGTTATTAATCAAGATTTGAACTGATTTGGTGGGAGGGAGGCACTATTTAGGCTCTTCCTAATTGGGGCCTCTAGTTTCTATCTCACTGTTTTCTGACCAGAATGTATGCAGAGGGCTTAGGACAATATGAGGGTTACCAAGGTCCTACAGCGTCACTGCGAACCCTACTTTACTTGGGACTGGCTGTCACTCACAGCTTTTGTTTTATCCTTGTGACTTATTCTTCTGGATATTTACTTGGCAGACACATCATTATGTTTCTTCTATGCCACTTGAAAGGTGTATATGGGTCCTCAATTATCAAGACCAATCTCCCATTTTATTCACTTTTGGGGACAGTGTTTAGGCTCAGAAGTCCAGCCTAGGCACCATCATGTCACATACTGTCTCTTCACCTCTTGCTTAAATGTCTTTTGTGACCATGTTGTGACTTCCGTGTTAGAATGCAGAGTGCTGCACTGCTAGGGGAGGTGGCATGCAGCATGCCAATTATATAATCTAACGCTGTATGTAGAGTCAAGAGTATTGACAAATCTGATGTTTGGCTAGAAGGAAAGAGACTAACAAGCCTTTTGTGTCAGCTCATTCTCCTCTTGGTTAAACATCTTAATTTGGCTGTCTTTAGATTCACAATGATTAGCTATGAGTTCTTTTAGACTGTAAACTACCAGTCAGAGCATAACTATTATCTCATTACTTTTGTTATTAGTTACCCAGCACTACATGATTCAGAATTATGTCTTAAAAATCTTGTGTACAGCTGTAAATACACAGACGCATAGATCAGCCACAATGCAATGGATGTACCAGGTCAGTACATCCCAGTAAGGCAGGCACACTGTAACTGATTTTTCTCCTTCAAAATGTACTGTGAGTTAGGGAGGTCCACTATAAGTTACCGCTGAGATTGCTTTAACCCGTTGTAGCTCAGGATGCATTTGCACAGGAGAAAACAATGCCAATCAAATGGACACACACTGTGCGTACCCTCGGGTTCTCCTCTGCTTTTTTTTTAGTGGATAATGTTAAGACTTCAAGCATCTTACCTTCCCTTTCTCTCATATTGCATAATGTAAATACTAAGACCTGTGCAAGAATAATTTTAAAAAATTCATACTTCAGAATTCCATTCTTAGATTGGCTTCTGAATACTTCTTAACATGCTTAGTTTTCAATGAATTGGGACCTTACATGTGTGCATATGTGCGTGTGCATCTCTCTCTCTCTCTCTCTCTCTCTCTGTGTGTGTGTGTGTGTGTGTGTGTGTGTGTATGTATGTATGTGCCTTTCCCATGGTGGAATCACTTAGTCATGTACATTTTTTGTTTTCATCTGGGTCAGTTCCCATAGGTCTGACAAGAAGACTATCACAGGAATATGTCTGATTATGGAGATCTACCGATTACCCATAAGATCATCATCAGCCAACCTAGAAGTGTGTATACACAGGTTTCACCGGGATAAACAGAAGCTAAATGAAGAACATGAACAACAACGCCAAAAGATCATGAACAAGAAAACACTGCAACAACTCTCGTAAGACTGAACAGTGGGAGCAGCTTTGCGGAGGAATGGAGCCTTCACTGCAGCAGGAAGGACGCTGGAGATTCGCAACTGCTTACTGCATGGGAATCAGAGGACTCTGCCTCCAATGTCAAGGGTAATGCTCTCAGTTCAGCTGGCTGTTGGGGAAGCTCTTGTCTTCTCTTTTCTTTCTCAATGAGCCATCAAATGCGAAGAGTTAGAGTGGGAGAATAACGAGTGGTTTCTATTTAGAATTATTTTGGAGTTACTTCTCTTAAATGACCAACACGCAATATTGTTTATGGAGTTCCTGTACTACAGGTGGGCATGCTGTAAGCCAATACTCCACTGGGTTTATTTCTTTGCTTCCAACTTGCCCTAGCAACATCACTGAGGCTTAACTCTAGACTGTGAAAGAGCCTAGAGAAGAGGCCAAAAGGCACACTGGTGGGTGAGTGCAACCTCTAGCATTTTTCCATAGATGCCTCGAGAGCTTTCTACTGATTCAGCTGTATATGGGAAGGAGCAGCAGTCGTTGAGAACAGTGCTGGAAGCTGTGAATAGAGTCAATATGTCTACTGAGTGCTACATATGTTTGACTAGAAACAGACACATGGATTTATGTGTATACAACTGCATTCTGTGTAGGGCAAGTGAGTTCTCTAGGGTCTTCGATGTTCACTCAGCTCTGAAGAGAAAAACTCGATAAGCAGCCAGAGGCAGAGAAAAGGGAGTCCAGAGGTCCAGAGTAGTCATGAATGGGAGACATTCCTTAAGAGGGTGAATTAATGAATAGAGCTGCCAGCATACTAATGTTTTCCACACAAGTCCACCTGGAACAGCTGGAAACGTCAGAGTCCAGGGAGCATTAACCGTGGGTTTCCCCCTGCTCTCTGTCCCCTCATCGCCATTGCTTTCTGCCTGTATGACTCAAGGGACAGTGGCTTGACTTTTGACAAACCCCGAAGAACTCTAAGGATTGCGGTCCCCCCTCCCCTTTAACTCTTACAGGGGCTGCTAAACAGCCTCTACTGCCTTTTAGAGTGTGGTGCTAATTAACATGATCCAAGTTCCAATATGTGCTAAAGATTCCAGTTTTGTTACTTCTTTAATGAGCTTTGTGGGATTTGAACATGAGGCTCAAAGTAGCAGGGGAAACCTCATAATTAGTTTCAATTACAAGAAGTTCCTGCACATTAAGACTACATGATGAACTGCAGAGAGAAAGAACGACCAACCAGATACAAATCACTAATTTTGTTTCATTTATTATTATACTTATTTCCTTCCTAATTAGTACTGATTGGCTTATGATCCTAATTAATGCAAAGGAATTTGGAATGGTATACAATGGTATGGCTCAGAAGATGCCAGCATGTACAACTGCTAAATTATTGCTAATTGTTATTTACATGGGGCCTGGAAGACTAAGTAATGCAATGGCTAATTAGCATTAAAGATATGGTACCCATTTCCAATTTACACCAATGAAATAGAGATCAAATCCTCGTTAGTGTGAAAAATTCAACCTTTAGATCCTGAGAATCACATTATTGTATAGTGACCTTTACCTAAAGGAAACAGTTTGCTATTGTCTTCAGTTACATCTTGCCAGGGCTTGGCTAGAACTCTGCATGAAACTTACATAGGAACTCTCAGCATCATGCTGGCAGTGGGCTGTGGTACTTAAGGATTAGGGTTGGGAGCCAACTGGCAAATAGGCCAAGCATAAGGCGTGGGTTTGCTCCAATGCTGGCAGGTGTATGCGCTCTGCAGAGTGGAGCCCTGAGATGGCAGGTTTCTGAGAATGACTAAGCCCATCCTGACATCTTGGTGCCCACAGTGATCTTTTAAGCAACCAACAATACCAATTCTAAAGAGCCAGGATCAGTCACAAGAACAGATAGGTGCAGATGCTGCTAGATTATGGGGGTGTGAGACGGAAAAACCAAGGGATGGCCTTGGAATGAGGGGACTTAAATTTCAATTCCCAAAAGGTCCTGATATGCTCAGAGTGCATTACTTTCCATTGGTAAACATCACTGTGGCCAAAACCACAAGAAAACATTTGAAGTATAAAAAGTGTTGACCTTGATCATGGTTGCAGAGATTTTAGCCCATGGCAGAGCCTGCCATCTATTCATCTCAGGGTAGATGAGTCCTCCTTTTTCCTCCTGTACTCCACCTGGGTCCCTAGCCTAGGGGATTGTGCCACCCACATTCAAAGCCTCTTTCTCTTTTGGTTAACCGTTTCTAGAAACATCCTGCAAGAAAAACTGAGAAGTTCACTTTACTACTCTTGTAGACACTTCCCAGTCTAATCAAAGTGACAATTACCTACTACACTGTCCAACCTTCAACTTAGTATAATTAACTCTAGGGAATGGCAGAAACCCACAGTGGGATATGCAGGGACGCATCTTCAGCTGAGATACAATGTCTGCATCTTTTCTCACTGATGCTGTCCTGAAATAATTACAATCTGTCTCTAGTGATATTACAAGAGTCCTTTCACATGTCAGAGCATGAAATCCTCTGTCATAAAGGGGAAATGCCGTGACTGTCACCTTGCCTCTTCCATCAAGCATGTGAAAGCTTAACACATGAAAGTCTTGAGGATGTGGCCCGATCGGTTCAGCCACATCGCTATCAATGAACAAAGCTTTGCAGTGGACCTATCTTCTAAAGCTGGCTAAAGACAGAGAAGTATGCTTTAAACTTCTTCCCTGTCTGTCTGTCTATCATCCATCCATCTGTCTGTCTGTGTGACCATTCGTCCATTTGCCTGTCCATCCATCCATCCATCCATCCATCCATCCATCCATCCATCCATCCATCCACCCCCCCCCCCC
>JADRCD010171717.1:0-14030 GCA_019843815.1 Montemys delectorum
GTGTGTGTGTGTGTGTGTGTGTGTGTGTGTGTGTGTGTGCTCTATGTAATTGTATCCATGTGTAGGTGCTTCACTCATGCAGGTGCCCGAGGAGGCTAGAGAGTGAGATGCTGAGATGCTTTTCTCATCTGCTTCTCTGCCTTCTTATTGTTTTGAGACAGAGTTTTTTTGTTCTTGTTTTTGTTTTTTGTTTTGTTTGTTTGTTTTTTTTAACCTGGAACTCACTGTTGTATCTAACAAGTATTTGTCTTTACTTTTTTCATATTCAGAGCTAAGGTTTCAGGTTTGTATTATGAAACAGCATTTTTGTGAGTGCTAAGAATGCAAACTCCTGTCTTTATCCCCACCCCCACCCCCCACCCCACCCCCGCCCTGATCCACCTGCTAACACTTCCTCATCCTATTCCTCCTCCCTTGTCTCAAAGAGGATGTCTCCACTCCCTGGCCCCCAGCAACAGGAAGCAAGCCAGGACATATCAGATTGGAGAGAGAAATGCAGGACACATTTATTCTATTTCACCTGGAACATGAAGCCCTCAATAAATGTTTGAAGACAATAAAATAAAATGCAAACTCAAGTTTTCATGCTTACACAGTAAGCCCTCAAATTTGTGGTTTTTAAAGTTTTTTTTTTTTTCTTTCTTTCTTTTTTTTATTCTATGCCTCATAATTGTGAATATGTTTCTGGTAGTTCTCAGTCTTACTGCTTCAAGACTTAACTGGAATACCTACAAAGGTTGTAGATGTCTGAATTCCTTTCTAATGCTCTCATTAGAATGACTAGAGTACTCTTCAAAAGTAGAGTGTGGGTATCTCTGTAATTGCTTTTTGATGTAAACACTCCAAAGAACTCTTCTGATGGTTTGAGCCATGTCTTCTTAGATAGACCCTATCTGTTTATGTATTAGGTTAGAGATTCTATTCAATAGTTTAGGTCTTAGAAACTATATTAAATACTTGCAAATGAAAGTTATTGGGTAAAAGGACCCAATTATGAATAGATGTATATGTCTCATTAAAGTTCCTAGCATTCACAAGACTATAATCTAAACCTAAATTTAAGAACTGAATATATTGTATTCAGATAGGAATTAACAAAGTGACCTGAAAATACATAAAGTTACTGTAACGTCCATTCTCAAATCCAAGTGTCTTTCCATCTTGCCTGTTTGACTATACAATATTACATCATTTGGTTGCAAGTTCACATCATAATTTATTGAGAGGCGTTCTAATAATATCATTTCCCTTTCAATGCCAGACTGACCTCCCATGTCAGTTTCCCCAATTTATTGTCTACCTTGTGGTCTGTGGTCAATATTGAAAAATCAGTTTGTGTTTTCTTTTGAGTCTCATGTGCTAGTTTCTGATTAATTTAGCTCCAATGACTCCATGGTCTCCCCTGTGACAAACTGAAAGTTAAGCTCAAACCTGTCTGTCAAATATGATTAATAACCATTTGAGAAAAAAAGCAATTTCTTTATACTCTTTGATGGCTTTTATATAAACCTTTATAGTTCATAAAGTGGGGTAAACTTTCAAAGGGTTTGTTAAATGATCATCTTCTTACCAGGGTTGCTTCTGTACTGTGTTCAGATTTCCATCTGACCTTGACATTTCTATGGTCTGATAATAATGGAAAAATATTGTGTTACTTGTTTGTTTGTTTTTCCTACTCTTATGATTTTACAATCCTGTCTTGCTCCCCTCTGGGCCTGCCCTCCTAGAGTTCCTTAACCCATTCCTCCTTTCCCCTGTCTCCAAGAGGATGTCTCAAGGAGGGTTAGGCTTGTCTTCTTACACTGAAGCCAGACCAGGTAGTTCTCTGCTATATATGTGTGTCAGGGGCTTCAGAGCAGCCCTGTATACTCCTTGGTTGGTGTCTCAGTGTCTGAGAGATTTCAAGGGTCCGGAATTGTTGAGACTTCTAGTCTTTCTATGGGGTTATTGTCCTCCTTGGCTTCTTCTAGCCTTTCCATAATTCAACCACAGGAGTCCCTGACTTCAGTCCAGTGGTTGGGTGTTTCTGCTTCTGTCTTAGTCAGCTGCTTGATGGGCCTCTCAGAGGACAGTCATGCTAGACTCCTGTCTGTAAGTATACCATAGTTCCAGTAATAGTATAAGGCTTGGAGCCCTCCCTTGAGATGGGTTGCAAGTTGGGTCAGTCACTGGATCTCACCTCCCAAGTATTTGCTACTTTCTAGAGGGTTCCCCCACTCCCACTCTCTGTGTTTGCATATTTCCATTCATTCTGCTGGCTCTCAGGGCTTCTTTCCTGTCTATTGCCCCCAATCATTTTCCCCATTTCCTCTCTCCATCCCCTTTCTCACTTAGGTCGCTCCCTCCCAAGATTGTTTTTTTTCTCCCTCCCAAGTGGGAATGAAGCATCCTTACTTGGGTCCTTATGCTTGTTAACCTTTTTGAATTCTGTGGATTATATCCTAAGTATTCTGTACTTTTTGGCTAATATCAACTTATTAGTGAGTATATACCATGCATGTTCTTTTGGGTATGGGTTACCTCAATCAGGATGATATTTTCTACTTCCATCCATTTGCCTGCAAAACTCATGATGTGCTCGTTCTTAGTAGCTGAATAGTATTCCATTGTGTAAATGATCCACATTTTCTGTATTCATTCTTTGATTCAAGGATATCTCGGTTGTTTCCAGCTTCTGACTATCATAAATAAACCTGTTATGAACATAGTGGTACACGTGCCCCTGTGATATACTGGGGCACCTTTGGCTATACCCAAGAGTGATATAACTGGATCTTTAGGTAGGTCTATTTCCAATTTTCTGAGGAACCTGCAGATGGATTTCCAGTGGTTGTACCAGTTTGCAATCCCACCAGCAGAGGTAGAATATTCGTCTTTCTCCAGATCCTCTCCAGCATCTGCTATCACCTGATTTTTTTTATCTTAGCCATTCTGATTGGTGTAAGGTGGAATCTTAGGGTTTTGATCTGCATTTTTCTGATGGCTAGGAATGTTGAACATTTCTTTAGGTGCTTCTTGACCATTTGAGATTCCTCAGATGAGAATTCTCTGTTTAGCACTGTAACCCCCTTTTTAAATTGGGTTATTTGGTTTTCTTGAGTTTAACTTCAGGAGTTCTTTATATATTTTGAATATTATCCCTCTATCAGATGTAGGGTTAATAAATCTCTTTTCTCAATCTATAGGTTGACGTTTTGTCCTACTGACAGTGTCCTTTGCTTTACTGAAGGTTTTCAGTTTCATAATGTCCCATTTATGAAAGGATTAAGTAAATCCTAATCTAGTTGCTTATTTGACTAGGCATTTGCTTGTATTTTTATAATTTTGAAATAAAAGCACTTAGGGGACCTAATGAAGGGCATTACTGAAAAAATGCAAGATATTCTCTACTCATAATATGTGAATACATATAGGTAAAAATTACGAAATAATATTGGATATCTTTTATATAGCAACATGGGAGTTTTGCCAGGATAATTTAAACCACTTTTACCTGGAAAGTATTTTTGTTTATTCATATCCATTCATTTTCCCTGAGTCTGTATTTTTCTCTTTCTCCTGTTTAGATCTTACTGTGGTGTTTTATACCATTTAATGTATATCCTTTGTAAGAAAACAGAGGCAGAGTTTAAAATTAGAGCTTTTTTGAAGTATTAAAGTCCAAGTCTCTATTTAAAGAATATCTGAGTACCTATTTCTACCATAGGGTCATAAATTCCCAGCATAAACTATTTGCTTGGGTTTAATTGTATTTTCCTATCATATGGTCCTTTTAAAGGTCTGTGAGTTCCCTTCTGTGCTCACAGATGTACCCCTCTTCTACCCATTACATATATGCTTTGTGTTAGATTCACTGGACTCTTATACTGTGTATTTTTTTTAGCTGTTAGATTTGAATAGCAGACCTTCTAATTCTTTATGTAAGGCAGACTGAAAATCCACTTCTTTCATCGATAACCCTTATGTTTTAAAGAAAACATAAACTAAAAAGTGACTTTCAAAATTGTAACTGTGGAATGGAATAAATAAGGGGGAAAGGTGGGATATATATTTTGAGTGCTATTTAGATAATAGTTATCATTAACTGATTTCTGTTGACAGCTATGTTATGCTTAATGTGAGATGAAAAGCTTCATTGTTTCTTATTCCCCAGGTTATATAATATTCCACCAACTACCTTAGCTGAGTTGTTAATGGTAGCTTATGTCATTATTTTTAAATTGCCATGTGTGTTAGAATTGCATTAAGAAGGTTTTTTTATGTAAATTCATGTAAAAACTTCAAGTACTAGAAAAAATATCCCAAGAAGTGTTGTAGATGAGAAGAGAAAATGCCTATTGTATTCCCAATCTTATTCTAATCTTATCAATATCCAACCCAATGAGCAGTCATGATTCTTGCACTCCTAAAAAAGATTCACTCTGGACAAAATGAGAGGACAAACCACTTGGCTGGAATAAGCCAAATGACAGTGTCCCCAAACAACTCTACCTCTAGTACCTGAACTTACAAAGCTTTGTCTCCCATTTCCCTTTCCATGGCCCCCAGTTGGGGTAGCTTGGGGATGACATATCTCCTGAAACAGGCAGGGGCTCTTTTAGAACCATTGTCCATTCTAGTCTGTTACAATTAGAAGCATTAAATGTAGGGATATGTATAATGATAAAGCTACCTATAAAGTTATATTTTAGGAGGAGAAAGGTCATAGTGGCTTGTTTCAGAGCCCTCCTTTCCTCTTCATGAGCATCCACCTATGTAGTTATGTTCCCAACCTCTTCATTTTAACCTTGGCATTTGATAGCTAAGGTGTGTCTACAGACAGGAACCTAGCTTGGTGGTCCACTGAGAGGCCCAGCACACAGCTGACTGAGAAAGAAGCAGATATTTACACCCAAACATTTGATTTAAGTTGGGGGCCCCTATGGTTGAATTAGGGAAAGGCTGGAAGAAGCTGAGGAGCGTGACCCCATAGGAAGACCAGCAGTCTCAACTCACCAGGACCCCTAAGATCTCTCAGACATTGAGCCACCAACCAAGGAGCATACAGAAGCTGGTCTAAGAAGGCCCCTAACACATATATAGCAGAGGACTGCCTGGTCTCACCTCAGTGGGAAAAGATGTACCTAACCCTTGAGAGACATCATGACCCAGAGAGTGGGGAGGCTTGGTAGGGGGACATCTTCTTGGAGACAGGGAACAGGAGGAATGATATGAGGGCCTGTGAGATGAGGTACCAGGATGGGGGCAATGCTGTACTGAGAATAAATTAATAATAATAATGATAATGATAATAATAATAATAATAATAATAATATCATAGTAACCATAGTAATGATAATAATAAGCAATCCATCCTTTAATCCTCTGATTTATCTTTGTATGAGTTACAGGTTGCTTCTTTGCAGTTTTCTTAAATTATTTGTTTAAATACTTAAAAAACTTGTCTCAACCATTTGTCACTCTTCATCACTATGGTAATAAATTAACAGGGTTTTGTTTGTTTGTTTGTCTGTCTGTTTGTTTGTTTCATAAAGTTCCTTTTCATCCTCAACAAACCGTAGGATATTTTACAGTCATTTATTGTTGACTATGAAGATGAAACCAATTTGTATCCAGTATTGTATGTGAACTTGGTTCTAGTTTATAACTTTCTAGAGTTTCAGATAATAATATGTTCATCTATAAGTAATACATGCATGTAAAAGCATATATATATACACAACATATATATAGTTTTAAAACACTTTATGAAATTGAATACTGTTGATGACTTTGAACCAGCATTACATTATCCTTGCTCATGTCTCCTTGGCTCAGGTGTTACAAGTGTTTCAATATTACTCAACTATTTTTTACTTTGGTTCTAATATATATTCATGTAATTCCTCACACTTGTTAAGTTTTATGTTTAAAAAATATTCTTGAAAATCACATTGTATTTTATTTTCTGCTTTTCAATATAACCTATCTTACATATTAGTTTGTGTGGTTATGTAAAGTATAATTGTTTACTCTTCCTGCTCAATGGTCTTCTGTCAACCAAAATGCCCCATGGACTTCTCATCACCCTTTTGTTAAAGAACCTGGCTTGACCTGTGGCTTTGCTCTTTCTTGTAATGCTGTGGAGTTATGTTTGTGCATATTCTCTGTGCACACAAGGAAGAGTCTCTTTAGCATGTGTATCTAGGAGACATGCTACTGCTATTTCTTGAGGTCTGGAAATAATTAGCATATCATTGTCTAAGTTAGACCCTACACATAGGTTATAAAACACCCCTAAATTGAATTATTATCAATTAACATTCGTAAACATTTTACTTTCTGCCAATAACTTCCCATAGATAGTTAAATTGTTCATAGTTCTCAGTAACTTGATATTCTCCACTTTGCTTTTCCACATTTACATGATATATTTCTAATTTAATATTATATGTAGAATTAGAAATAAGACTTTAAGATATTTTGGTAGAAAAAAAACTGACTGTGTTACTACTGCACGCATTAATAGAAGACAGAATGAGTAGTTCCTTCGTTTGTATTGTTAGATTAAATAGGATCTTGGTATTTTCACTTATTCCCTGGACAGTTAGATGTAGAGATAGTTTTTGGACTCTTCTGTGATGTAGGGAAGGAGAGAAGTAGACTTTTGTGGATCTTCAGTTTGTGTCTTATGTAATGAAACCCTATTTAATTTCTTCCATTTCCCAAATTGTAATTTCTCTGACCATTTATATATGAGCTCTGCCTATTATACTTGTGTGAAAATTAGTGAATATAATCCATACATGGCTGTATAGATTAAATGCCTAGCAAATGTTAATGACTAGTGTTAGGTGACTTTCTTTATATTTTTTAAAGAAGAATATTTTTACTAATTATTTTACTCATTTGCATTTCATATGTTGTTCCCCTTCCCAGCCTATCCCCCCTCCACTTTGCCTCTAAGAGAGTATTCCCCACCCACTAACCCACTTCTACTTCACACATCCCTGGTTTCTGGGACTTTAGTGGTCCCCCTATCCCCTACCCAACATCACTACATATTTCTTTTCATTCTCCTTATCTTCTGGGCTTCTCTTCTGTCTTTCCCCATACCTGATCCTGCCTTTCTTTTTCCCTCTCCCTCTCCTAACTCACCCTTGATTCTCCCTCCATCTGCCACCCATGATTATTTTATTCCCACTTCTAAGTGGGATTGAAGCATTCACACTTGGGCCTTCCTTCCTGTTAGGCTTCATAAGGTCTGTGAGTTGTGTCATGGGTATTCTGAATATTTGGCTAATATCAACTTATCAATGAGTACGTACTAGGTATGTACTTTTGGGTATGGGTTGCCTCACTCAGGATGATATTTTCTAGTTCCATCAATTTGCCTGCAAAACTCATGTCTTCGTTCTTAATAGCAGAATAGCATTCCACTGTATAAATGAACCACATTTTCTGTATCCATTCCTTGATTCAGGGACATCTGGGTTGTTTTCAGCTTCTGACTATTATAAATAAACCTACTATGAAAATAGTGTAGCATGTGTCCTTGTGATATGGTGGTACATCTTTTGGATATATGCCCAGGAGTGATACAGCTGGGTCTTCAGGTAGAACTATTTCTAATTTTCTGAGGAACCTGCAGATTGATTTCCAGAGTGGTTGTTCAAGTTTACAATCCCACCAGCAATGGAGGAGTGTTTCTCTTTCTCCCCATTTTCTCCAGCATCTGTTGGCACCTGAGTTTTTGATCTTAGCCATTCTGATTGCTGTGACATGGAATCTCAGGGTAGTTTTGATTTGTATTTCCATGATGTCTGAGAAAGTTGAACATTTCTCTAGGTGCTTCTTGGTGCCTCGAGATTCCTCACTTGAGAATTCTCTGTGTAGCTCTGTAGCTCCCTCTACCCTTTTAAATTGGGTTATTTGGTTTCTTGGAGTCTACCTTCTTGAGGTCTTCGTATACAGTGGATAAGCCTCAATCACAAGTAGGGTTAACAAATATCGTTTCCTCTTCTGTATGTTGTCATGTCCTATTGACAGTGTCCTTTGCCTTACAGAAGCTGTTCAGTTTCATGAATTCCCATTTGTCAGGTATTGATCTTAGAGCCTTAGCCATTGGTGTTCATTTTCCTCTGTGCCAATGTGTTTGAGGCTATTTCCCACTTTCTCTTCTATTAGATTCCCGGTATCTCGTTTTATGTGGAGGTCCTTGACCCACTTGTACTTGAGCTTTGTGATTTTTATAGCTTCTTGGAAAACTATAACATACAGTAAAAGCAGAAATGTATGTGTTAAGTTCCATAATTGAATACACAATTTATATTCAGGTCAGTATTCATATCAAATGTTAAAGACTACAAATGTTAACTAGTACACATGGTGCAAATAATATCCTTCAATTGAAAATCTGAAACTGTTCACTATCCTCTTTTTGCACCTTTAATACTTTTATTGAAAGATAGGTGAAGGAGAATCTATAAAGATGATTTTAGGAAAGTGTGTACAATACAGATAGAAATCAATATGAGAACTGTGGGCTCACAGAATTCTTTGTGTCTTTCAGGTACATACTTCCTCACACAAGGACAGCTGCCAGCCCTGAAAGGGGCTGTTTTTGCTAAGTATGCACTTTCCTAGCTCTGAGAAGCATTGTTCCCTGGAGTGGTAACCTCACAGAAGCCAAGCTTCTGTAATAGAATGTGCTGCATGACAGGTCATGCAGGTCTACATTTTATGTATGTGGTTCTGGAAGGCTCTCTGCCAGGTCAGTCTGTCAGCTCTTCCCAGAAAATGGAGCTCACTTTCTAAGCAAATACCACGTGAAAATGAGATGCAATGCCTTTATGCTCAGATTGTGTCAGGGGCCTTTCATGGTACCTACACATTCCTTTTAGCCTCCTCACCTTCAATCCTGTCTAACTTCTCTGTATATCCTATCTAGAATTGTAAAGGAACAAATAATTTGTCAATTACTTCCAATGTAGAAACATGAGGAAAACGTATTCTGCTCAAAATAGAGCTATGCTAGATTTTCTAGGAGCAACTCTGAGAGCAAGTGCCTGGATATTGAAATACATGGATCCAACAAAGTCGATTTATTTTTAATTACATTTTATGTGTGTGTTGAATAGTGGTTTGTACACATGGATGCAGAGACCAGAAGAGGGTGTCACATAGTACAGGTCTATATGACTTCATAACTGGAAATGGAATCTTTTTCAAGAGCAGTATGTTTTCTTACCCTCTGAAACAACACTCAGCTTCCCCTCCCCCGAACTCACTGTTTTAAATGGATAAGGAAGTATATTATACTCTAGGGAGTGGACATAAGCGGTTGAACTCTTAGTTTGGAATGTACAACAGACCTCTGATGACCTGGGTGATGGTAAACAGATAAGACCATTACCTTAAACTTTCATTTCCTTTATTATCAATGAGATATTTATAGATGAGACATAATACCACCTTCATGTGTCTGTAGAAAGATTAAGTCAGCTTAGTCCAGGACATGTAGTAGTCAATACAGGACAAAGGTGACTATGATACCATGACTTTGCATGCTTGAAAAGGAACACTTCTTAGCAACAGTATTCAATTCTGAATACTTGAAATAAATCAAATCTTGACATTTTAAGCTAAGCTAATGCTTTTTCCCCATTGTCTCAGTCAGGGTTTCTATTCCTGCACAAACATCATGACCAAGAAGCAAGTTGGGGAGGAAAGGGTTTATTTAGCTTTCTTCCACATTGCTGTTTACCACAAAGGAAGCCAGGACTGGAACTCAAGCAGGTCAGGAAGCAGGAGCTGATGCAGAGGCCATGGAGTGATGTTCCTAACTAGCTTGCTTCCCCTGGCTTGCTCAGCCTGCTCTCTTATAGAACTCAAGACTTCCAAGCCCAGGGGTGGCACCACCCACAAGGGCCCTACCCACTTGATCACTAATTGAGAAAATGCCCCACAGCTGGATCTCATGGAGGCACTTCCCCAACTGAAGCTCCCTTCTCTGTGATAACTCCAGCCTGTGTCAAGTTGGCACACAAAACCAGCCAGTACACCCATGTAGCATATGACATGTTTTGTTGTCATTGTCAACATCCCTAAAGGCCTCTATATACCATGATTTATGTTCAAGACCACTCATAGGAGATTTAAAAAAGTCTTTGTACCTTCTGAAATGAATGTGGAACTTTAAAGAGAGTATTGGCAAAAGCCTCTTTACATGAAGGAAAAAAAAAAACTATTTGCTAATGTATCAAAATAAGTGCTCAGAACATTTATGAAGGCGAAGGAATGGCTGAGCATAGGCTATGGGTAGTTGGCACACCTGTGTTCTATATATACTTGGACTACAGACTAGCCTAGAATGTCATGAGGATCAACTTGCACTTTATTGCAAACCCCCAGCGATTTCCTGGATTTTAGTTCTCAGTCTCAATAGAAACACCAGCTTGTTTTTCATTTCTTTCCTCTACTCCAGCCCAAAGGAATAAAAATAATATAAAGGGCTAAAATGTCACAGTATCCATTCTATCCTTTATGTAATAAAATTTATCTGCTTTTTAAATGCACCTCTAACAGTAAATGTTATTTATTCATATATGCACACTCTAGTAAAGTAAAGCACGTCTAAGTTGGACATTAAGAAAAAAAGGGTGGGTAAGTAAGAATCTATCTTTTTATTGTTCCTTGAAAATAAGTCTCAAAGCAACCCATTGCTAAATAGAATAATAGTTCTACAACCCTGCAAATAATTGGACTTGGGAGAAATCCACCGGGAGAGAATATTAACGCCAGTTCAGCACTCCTGATTTTCTTAGCTTATGATAAAACCTTAATCACCCTCCTTTCAAACTACCAAATGAGAAGGTTATGTAACCAAAGGAGGAAGAATTCTTACTGGGCTGGTCTAAGTGTCTCTTGAAAAGTTATTAAATAATCTATGCAAAGTCATTTCAACTAACTTGCATCTTTCCCAGTTTATGTGAGAAACCCTGCAGTATTGGGGGTTAGGGGTTCTCAATCATGACTTGTTCCTTACAGGATCACAAGATACTGAGTTTTCTAAATCTTCAACCACTCAGCTTAGAGGTTCCCATTTTGTAACAAACTTGCACTCTGCTTGCCAGGCTATCCTGCTTATTTCAGAGAATTCTTGCAGAGTTTATGAACTGTGGGTGGAGTGAAGGTGGATAATGAATGAGTCACAGGTCATTTGTCCAGAATACCTTTATCTTCTTCTCTTTGCCTTTGTATTGTCCTTCTGGGATCTTAGAATTTCTTCTGCATCTTTCTCATTTGGAGATCCTGACATTCTTCTTTTTCACATTTTACCACTCCCCTGTGAACCTTTATCCGGAAGGAAAACTTTTCCTTTTACATTTCTGTGAAGATTAATTTCTCTTACCATGTGTTCCATTGAGGCTTTTGTTGGCTTTTCTCAGCTGGTGCATGCAGAAACCACGAATACATTTAGAATAAACTCATTTGAGTAGCAACTTGAACTTGATTTTCTCTAGCCTCAGTTGTCCTCAAAGCAAAAATTCACAAAGCAAAAGGGAAAAGAAACTCAGGTTAAGCATGATAAGATGTCACCCTTGAGTGTTGTCACTGACAGCTAGGACTAGAGTTTCTAGGCTCATTATGTCATAGCCCACAGTTCTTGGGTGTGTAGATGATTCTGCAGTATAATTACTTGAGGATTTTTTTTTAATAATACAAAATCTGGGCTTGGTGCCTAGAAATTATGATTCAGTGGACTGAGGGGGTCTGTGTTTCTGCATAGCTCCCCAGATGGTCTAATGTTGAGCCAAGTATGGTAACTACTGCCTGAAACCTAATGTTGATTAATTCAACACATATTGTTTGGAGTGTCTGCTGTGGGCTGGGGTCATCAGAGGCTTTTGAGCATACAGGGTATACAAGAGGAAGTGACCAGGCAATGTGTGGAGAGTTTATTTTTGAGGATGATTTATATTTTGTATTTTTAGTTTGTTTATGATTCTTACTATGTGTTTGGAGAGGGACGGGATGGATATATATGTATAGCTGTGGGATGGACATACATTATAAGGGTGATCTAGAGACACATTTCTGGATTTAGGTCTTTTCTTCCACCTTTATGTGGGTTCCAAGGAACAGACTTTGAATATTTTCAGGCTTTTACAGCAAATGCTTTTTTATCAACTGAACTGGCCTGTTGAGCCCAGAAAGAGATTCTTACTGGGTCTTGTGCCAGTGTTCCACTATTTTTCCCTTGAGAGAAGGTCATACAGAAGCCTCAAAATCCCAGGCTTGTGGGTAAGACCTTGTCATTCAGCTGGTTTTCTTAAGCTAATCTTTTGGCTTGTAAAAATTTAAACAGTTTCAACTGTAGAGGAAAGATGTGGCAAGTTAACAATTGTCTAAAAACAGGGAGTAGTTTTTTTCTCTTTCTTTCTTTCTTTCTTTCTTTCTTTCTTTCTTTCTTTCTTTCTTTCTTTCTTTCTTTCTTTCTTTCTTTCTTTCTTTCTTATGAGGCAGGTAGCCTGTCTGACCCATCATCCACTTACAGAATGATGCCTGCCTAGTTTCTTAGCCCCACTCTCTTGGATATCAGGAAGATTGGAACATGCATTTATGAAAAGTTGCATTTCCTTCTTGTATTACGACATGTGAATGCACACTGAAAGGAATGTGTTCGTTTCCTTCAAATTAAGTTATGGCTAAGAATGTGCTAAGAGTGGCATGGTATAGGAGAGTCCAGAGAAGCAGAAAGGACAAGTGAAGCAGAAAGGACCAGTGACCCTGGTTCTGAACAAACTGAAAGCCACTGCCAGAAGGAAAGCTGACAAAAATGTATGTCTAGGAGAATTCTAGAAGCAAAGGAACAGCATTGTATTCAGAATCCTCGTTCCCCCTTCGAACTGTTGCTGCATGTGATTCCTTCATATGTCCATCTCTATCTTGTAAGTCAGGCTTAGGACATGTGGCAATGGGCCAACACTGATGATTGGTACATGAAACTAATATGTTGACTATTAGTTCTTACTATCAATTTCCATAAGATCCTCAAACTTTCCATGCCAAGAGTTACAGATCTCTTGAGTGGTGTGCAAACAAAGTGAATTTCTGGCAAGATGACAACCTGAGAAGAGGCTCCTGTGGTCTGAGGCTGTCTACTAGGACAGAGATGGGAGAATCACTAAGATTCTACAAACTCTAGTCTTTTGTTATGGTTTAACTTCTTAAATGTGCATGATTGTGGGCGAATTAGAATTATCTCTTTGAATAAAACACAAGTGCATTTTATTGCATTTGGTGTAACAGACATACTGTCCTTTGAAAAGTGGAGCTTTATTCTGTGCCTCTGCTTCTCTCAATGGACATTCTAAGAAATGTTGCATTGTCAGCAGCAATGGTGGTCACTTACACTTTTCATTGTCTTAAACGGAATGTACTTTGTGGGGAGAGGTTTCAAGATGGACTTCCTGTAAATGGTAGATATCCTTTGATTGACTGAAACGTTTTAAGTTGGGGTTTTAAATGGTTACTATCAGTTAAAAGCTGGTAACTCTCATAGAACACTCATGCATAGCTCTCTAACTGGACCAGACTGCTGTCCAATAGACCTGAGCTTGTGTGTGTGTATGTGTGTGTGTGTGTGTGTGTGTGTGTGTGTGTGTGTGTGTGTCATCCTTAGATTTCATGATCATTCTTGCCTGGTGTACTCAACTGAATAATTTCGCATTTATGTGAAAGCAGGTGGAGGCTGCGACTGCCTCTCTCCCCCTTCTGCTGGAATTGAGGTTGTGGTATCAATTCAAGCTGAGATCACAGTTTGCCCCAATTTAGATTTACACTTCTATGTTGATAGAGTGAATGTTTTACACACCTAGATACAGCACCTAATAGGTGTGAATGCTAAGCAGAGAACTATTCATAGTCATGATTAGCATTTCTCAAAGGTGTCAAAATCACTCTATTCACTGTAATAAAGCAACATGGATCAAAAAGAAAAAAGAAAGAAAGAAAGAAAGAAAGAAAGAAAGAAAGAAAGAAAGAAA
>JADRCD010171718.1:0-10124 GCA_019843815.1 Montemys delectorum
TTTTTTTTTTTTTTTTTTTTTTTTTTTGGTCCATGGTTCTTTATCTTCAATGACTCAACAATAAAGTGTGAATAACTAATGACTCATGTTAGCAACACCAAGTCAACAATGCAGAGGTGTCTCCTGGTTTATCAGTGCTCATAGCCAAGACTGACTTATTTCTATGTATTGAATAGAAGAGAAATGTGTTTAATTTAGCAATTTATTCTATGGGTAAGTTCTACTTACAAGTTACAACACTGTCAAATTACCTCGTTTATTAAACAGTTTAGGATGGAAAATTTTAGCCGGTAGATGTGAGCATCTCACACGTGCCCACTGGGGCTGCTTCCTCTGAGACAACACTGCCCAGGATCCCTCAGATCAGGTGTCATTCTGATATGGAGAAATGGCAACTTCTACTGAACACAGTCTTCATGGTTCTGATGGCTTTACAGATAGAGTCTGATGACTAGCTCATCTCCAGTGTGCTCAGGGAAAACAGCAGGCACAGGTGTCAAGATTAGACAGCAGTACTAGCTCATCACCTCAAATAAAACTTAGATCCTACAACCCAATGTACACTTGGCTAATTTAATGGTAGCCAATAATAACCAATGCCACCATCATGCACTTCCCACCCTCTTCCCAGTCTTCCCCAACCAGAAGTAGCTATCCTTTCAGATACAAGGATTATCATTTCCTCACTGTGCAGCTTCTATAGTTCAAAGATGTTATGTATTGATTACATTTGTCACAACATTAAATTAAAAATATAAGTCTTGTATTAAAATCAAGCCTTTCATTTTCACTTTATTTTTATCACATAAACATTATTATGTATCTATTTTTCACACCTGCAGGTAGAGAGGAACTGTTTATGGAAATAGGAATAGAGATGATTTTCTCAGGGTAAACATCTAGCTGGAGGAGAAAATTAGATTCGTGTGAAGCATCTAGACCTCAATTCCAAATCAATAACCACAAGGACAAGCGTTACACACACAGAGCACACACAGAGGACAGGGACACTCACGGTTACAAAGGACCAGTACAGGAGTTAGTCAACGAATGATTTGTGGAGTAATCCCTTCAGTAATTGAACTTTGGGACACGAATTTCATAATGTGATTATGAAATCATATGTGAGCATAATGTGATTATAATTGGAGAAAATTGGAGGAGGGCCATGTGCAGGGATGTGAGATGTATGTGTTTACACACCCAGGAAGTACCTTAGAGATTCTGAGTTTACAGTCAGGAAGACGACAGTGATTTAAACAGAACGTATCTTTTTTCTATATCTAATAATATGTAGAAGTAAATTGAGATGCCAAGAGAGAGTTAAGACAGTGTTCATGTGTTTGGGAGTATAGCAGTCTTGTTGAAGAGTCCTGTGAGGTAGAAGAAATGAGTGGAATCATGTCATGGAGATTGTGGCCAAGCAGAGGGGACCCAGTGTGGGGCAGGAGGCCCTGAGAGAGTACACAGCAGTGCAAACCTCAGAGGTTCGAAAAGCTCTGAGGAAACTCACAGCATAAACTCATGCAGTTGTTCAGTGGCACGGGGGGGGGGGGGGGGGGGGGGGGCAGGGCGGGGCAACCATGGGTGTTTGCTGGAATGGAACTGAGTTTCCATCATGGATTACAGAGCCCAGTATGACAGAGCAATGGCAACAGAAGCAATCCATTCCACCCAGAAGGCAGAGCTACTGACAATTGTACCTGTCTGTAAGAGGGCCCATAGTGATACCCGGTGGGGCATTTAAAGAATCCATCATCTGTTCAATTAACATTCATCTTGCAGAATGTAAGAATTTAAATAACCAAAACAAGTAAAAAAATTTTGAGTGTGCTAATTACCTCTCTCATTGTTGTGACCAAATCTCTGTCAGGACGCACCTCAAGGAAGTGCTGTTGGGTGAACAGTTTGAAGACACAGTCCATCATAGGAAAGTCGTGGAGTCATGAGCACGAGGTAGTGGTCACTGGCTCTGCATCAGGGAGCAGTAGATGAATGGTGGGCTCTTAGATTGCTTTCTCCCATTTGTTTACTCTAGATGGCAGCCGTGGGATGGTGGTGCACACATTCAGAGTACTGCTCAGTTACACTTTTCTAAAACACCCTCACAGACATCTCCAGAGCTCTGTTTCTATAGTTATGCAAAATCCAGTCAAATAGACATGAAGATTTGCCAAGAAACCCCTCAAGATATTAGGTGCAAAACAGCTTTTCTTTTCATTGATATCTCTCACTATCTTTCTCTGTCTCTCTCTCTCTCCCTCTCTCTCTCTCTCTCTCTGTGTGTGTGTGTGTGTGTGTACATGTGCACATGAACCAAGACTTTGTGTTTGTGTGAATTCAAGTTTATGTAGCCTTGCATGCATATTTGAAGAATGACATTGATATTGAATGTCTTTCCCAGTGGCTCTTGAACTTAATAGTATTAGTACTATTAGTATTAGTATTAATTAGTACTTTGAGACAGGGTCACTTGTAGAACCTTACCTCACCTATTCAGGCATACTGTCTAGTCAATCAATGTTTGATGTTCCTCCTGTCAGGCATTCCTGGCTCTTTATATGGGTGCTGGGCTTCTAAACTCAGATCTATATACTTGCATAGCAAGCACTTTGGCCACTAAGCCATTACCTCAACCTTGCTGTTACAGCTTTTGATAAATGAAGGAATATCACAGAAAAGATGTATATTAATCTACTGATTTGTGGGGTTAGATAGTTCCTGTTTTGCCTGGGTTCTAAGGTACACCATTATGTTATTTGTTTGAGACCTTTTGGCTTTTTAATGTAGGTACTTCAGTAAATATAAACTTCCTTCTTAGGACTGCTTTTATTATATTCCATAGATTTTTAGAACATTGTATTTTCAATTTTTCACTTGATTCATTAATAATTTTTCTAAATTTCTTCAATGATTTATTTGTCATTCAACAAAATGTTGTTGAATCTCCATGAGTTTGTACATGTTCTGCAATTCCTCTTGATGCTGGTTTCTAGTTTTATTCCATTGTAGTCAGGTAGAACATAAGAAACTATCTCAATTTTCCTCTATTTGTTGAGAGGCCTGTTTCATGTTCTAGAATACAACCTGCTTCAGAGAAGCATCCCTGGGCACCGAAAAGAAGATACATTCTATTCTACAATGTTTGCATAGAACTTTTTGAAGACATCTTTTGGGTTTATTTGCTTGATGGTGTCATTTAACTGAGATATGTCACTGTTCATATTTTGTCAAGTTGACCTGTCTGTTAGCTATCAACCACAACAAAGAATTCGGTTTTGTTATCTGCAGGAAACTGATGCCATTGGAGGCTATCTTATTAAGCAACCTGGGTGAGAAAGACAAATATTGTGTCTTCTCTTGCTTGTTGTTCCTACATTCTATATAGATACTCTAGCTTTTATATACACAGACAGATAGAATCTTGTTTGCATATGTGGCATGAGTGCATAAATGAGACTGTCTAGAGGAACAAAGGACATTAGTGATGAAGAAAGTTAGAGTAGGAATGTTAAAAATGTTAAAAATCACTCAAAGTATGTTGAATCCCGGTGTGAAAAGATCCTTATGTAACACAGTATCCTGTATAATGAATATATGTGATGAAAATATTTTAATTGTATGAAATGTGTATCAACAGCAGTAATTTTTGTACAGGCTTCCTTAGTCCTGCAGGCTACTGCTAATCTGCCTGAGAGGCAGGGCCTGGAGGTGGGCTGTCAAGATGGAGCTGTTCACATCCTTCCTTGTCAGTGAAAACTCTTGTCACATAGGCCCACAGAAAATAAATATGCCATTCTTCACATCCATTTTACACACATCCATTTTACACACAAAATTGATAGCAAAATGATATTTGGAAGCTTCTAGAAGTCAAATTTACACATATGTAACTGGTCACCAATAAACTGCTGCAGACAACTAAATTTGCTCCCAGCTTTTAATTACTGTCACTGAAAATCTTCACATGTTCAAAACTGATTGGACACAGAGTGGGCTGGCCCCCTGGCATAGATAAGAAGGAGAGGGGAGCCGGCATGCATGTTCATCTTTCTGTGCTTCTTGAGTTGCAAGTATTGTAGAATTTTTTTCATTGTTGAGAGACTATGTTAATTTATAAATACATAATGTATTATTTTGGCCAGAATTACAGTATTTTATTTAAATTCAACTACTTTGCCGGGCAGTGGTGGAGCATGCCTTTAATCTCAGCACTTGGGAGGCAGAGACAGGCAGATTTCTGAGTTCAAGGCCAGCCTGGTCTATAGTGTGAGTCCAGCACAGCCAAGGCTATACAGAAAAACCCTGTCTCAAAAATCCAAAATAAATAAATAAATAAATAAATAAATAAATAAATTCAACTACTTTAAAGATTATTTTTCACAAATCATTTTCTCTTCAGGGTACTTTTGGCTTGTCAGAATTTACATTAGGGATTGATTAATCACAGCTCATTAAAGCTTTTGTAATTGAGTCAAAAAAGTGGTTTTCAAGCTGCTAATATTTAGATTAGCATGTATTACTTATGCATGATGGGATACACAGCAGGTCGTGATACGCTCCTTTGGCTGTGACAGTCCCTCTGTGCCTTCTTACGTGACTTCCCCTGAGCCTCGAGGGGTGATAGAGAGGTCTTTGTGACTGACCACTGCCGTGATCACTGCAGAACAGAAGCTCCTGACAGAAACAGAGGTCTAGCTGAGCCCTGTTCTCTCGAGGATCTTCCCTCCTCAGTTAGCTGTTCTAGGAAACACTTCCACAGCCACACCTAGGGGTCTGCCTCTGAGTTGATCTCAGATCCCATCGAGTTGACAAGCAAGATTAAGTATGGTGACTTCCTTTCAGATGAAGTGGTAAGACGCATGCCTTCCTGATAAAGCCGTAGTACAGCGACAAGCATCTGTAAGTACTCACCAGAAAGCTCTGTGAGGTAAGACCTCTTTGTGGGAGACAGCAAACCTCCAGTAGCTCTGACAACACCAAGCGAGGCTTATGTGTATATCTGCATGCAGGCTTTTACATGCATTAGACTATTTTGAGAGCATATGTTCATTTCTCTTTGTCTGTCTGCTCGCTGGTCCTGGAGGAGACGACGCACGTCTGCCGCCCCTCTGCGGGTTTCGCTGGGTAATGGGTCGGTGAGTCAGCCACCACCTCCCACCGTCAGGCCTTGGTCTGTAATGTTCTTGAGATAACCCATGCTCCCTTGTATAATACTGTTTGATTGCCTTCCCTTGGATGAAGTCCTACTGTGTGACTGATAGTTCCTTCTGAACTCTCAGTCCCGTTCCTCTCCTGGAAAGAGTATTTAGATGATGTTTGTAATAAGTTTGCTTGACGTAAGACATAAGTTAGGCAAGACCTCCTAAGTCCGTTGTTCTGTCTCTTTTCTCTCTGATACTCCGGTGGGACCTTCCTTCTCAGGAGTCTGCCACTGAAGAACCACCTGCTGGTCCAGGCCAGGTGAGAGTCACCAAGGAAACCAGAGGAAGAGCTGTGAGGCTGGTAGGGGGACCCAGAAGGGAGGAAGTAGTGCTGCTGTTGGGGATGGACCAGGCACTTACACAGTTTCTCCAAACAATACCACTTTCCTCCCTCCAAGTCTAAAACTACTTACTATTCACCTGGGACTATGGGTTTTGGTTTGTTAGTTTTGTTTTGCATTTCTAAGAAATTCTTTTTTATTTTTATTTTTATTTTTTTATTAAACTAATAAAATTTATTTTAAAATATACAACTCGATAGCCACTATGCCTCAAGATCTCCATACCAAGATCCAGGTTAGAAACTTATGTCTTCCAGCTTCAAGATCTGGATTACAGGGTCTCTCTGGGCTAGTGTCCTGAGCGGACCTTGGGCGCAAGCTCTGCAGCCAGTCCCACAACACCCAGAGGAAGCTCCACTCCCAGGCACTCTGAAACTCTCAGGATCAGAGGTGAGGAGGACCCAACATCTGTCCTAACACCCAGAGTAACTGGGACCTGGGGGACCAGGCACACAGAAACTCTGCCAGCAGAGTGGCTCGGGTTACTTCCGGTCTCTCTGGGCTGGTGTCCTAAGCAGACTTTGGGCGCAAGCTCTGCGGCCAGTCCCACAACACCCAGAGGAAGCTGCTGCACTCCCAGGTGCTCTAACAAGCCCAGGGTCAAAGGATCCCAGAATCACAGGGTCACAGAGACTGCCTGACTATGAGGAGTTCTGATACAACCAGGATCACAGGAAGGACTGACTCCAATCAGAATTAGCAAGGGCAGGTAGCACTAGAGATAACCAGATGGTAGAGGGCAAGCGTAAGAAAATAAACAATACAAACCAAGGTCACTTGGCATCATCAGAACCCAATTCTCCCACCATAGCAAGTCCTGGACACACCATCACACCAGAAAAGCAAGATTCAGATCTAAAATCACTTCTCATGATGATGATACAGGACTTTAAGAAAGATATAAATAGCACCCTGAAAGAAATACAGGAGAACACAGGTAAAGAGCTAGAAGCCCTTCAAGAGGAAACACAAAAATCCCTTAAAGAACTACAGGAAAACACAATCAAACAGGTGAAGGAAATGAGAAAAACCATCCAGAATCTAAAAATGGAAATAGAAACAATAAAGAAATCAGAAAGAGAGACAACCCTGGAGATACAAAACCTAGGAAAGGAATCAGGAATTGTAGATGCAAGCTATGTATGTAGCAATAGGTGTGATTTATGTATTTGTGGTTATGTATGTTGTGAGGTGTATATATGTGTGATATGATGGGTGTGTTGTGAAATTTATGCAAATTAGCTTTTCCTCTACTTTTTCCCAGCTTTCTCTTAAAATATATTTTCCCTTAAAGGGAAACGTTGGTACTGAAATGTTGAGAACAATGAACCACGTGTCAGTTGTGGCAGCTGAGCTGGCAATGAGGTAGATGTAAAGAGAGCAGAGATGGGGATCCTAGAACAAGCCTGACCACTTACCCTGATTTGTTATTCACTGGGGTACGCATAGCTTTCTCCAGGAGCAGAAAAGGGTTGTTAGAAAGCCAGAGGCTGTATTTTGATATTCAGGCGACTTTTAGAATAAATACCAGGCTGTGTGCTGGGCTCTGCATTTATAATAGTGCTTACAATTTTGGCATAGATTTTCGTTTCTTTTTTCTGATTGCAGCCCACATTCTTGTTCTTTTAGAGTGAGTGCTCTAGTGAGACACCTCTGCAGACTGGACAGGTGCTCAGTAGGCTGTGTGCCCAGAGCAACCGAGCAAAGAAAGGCACTATGCGATGAGAAAGGCACAGAGTGGTGAAGTGCACTGTGACACTAACATGCAGGATGCTGTCTAGACAGGACAAGGAGATGTGGCAGGGCAGGGGACACTTGGGGAAATGATTGGAAAGATTTGTGTTCAGGTCATCCGTCCATGAGAAGTCTGAAAAGACCGAGTTCTGTCAATAAGTGACAAGAAATGACGTGGAAAGGGTAGTTAAAGCCCGTCACAGCTGCAGAGGACATGCCAAGGCCATGCAGTATGCAGAACATGTGTGGGGTCTAGTAAGAGAAGAACTATACAATGCTGGTAACACACAGGCTTTCAACACATAGGGCAGGAATCATTATTTCAATGCTGGTAACATTATAATGGTCAGGGATAAATGTTTGTAGTTTATAAGTGCATGCTAAAACCTCCAGCAATGGCTGCAACATAGAACTGGGTATCAGGAGTTTATGGTATTATCCTCTCAGCATACACTGGACCATGATTAGTTCCTATCAGAGGTGCTGGTCTGTTATGAGCATCTTGTGGAGCAGCAGGCACATGTCCGCTGATACAAACTGCTGTGGCTTCTTTTTTCTTCTTCTTCTCTGTTTTCCATACGGCTTAAAGTTTCGGCAAAAGCTCAAATTTCAGGATCTCCTCTCTCAGGGAGCACCTCTCAGGGATCACTTCTCCCAGGAATCACCTCTCCCAGGGATCACTTCTCACAGGGAACACCTCTCTCAGGGAGTAGCTCTCTCAGGGAGCAGCTCTCTCTCAGGGAACACCTCTCTCAGGGAGCAGCTCTCTCTCAGAGAACACCTCTCTCAGGGAGCAGCTCTCTCAGGGAGCAGCTCTCTCTCAGGGAACACCTCTCTCAGGGAGCAGCTCTCTCAGGGAGCAGCTCTCTCTCAGGGAACACCTTTCTCGGGGTCCTTAGGATCACATTTCTCATTTAACCCTTTCCCATAACTTGGGTCTTTTAATGATCTTTTCCATCATCGAAGAAGCCATGAAATGTAAAATACATTTAAAGGGCACCTTACAGAATAAGACATGACATTTAGAGAGTTCTTAAAACCAGCAGATCTCAGGAAATCCCATACCAGCATATCTGAATTAAGTAGAACCAGGATAGAGAGAAAGGTCCTGTTGATTGAGTCCCTGTCCTGAGATCCAGAGTCCCCATAAGTGGGTGGCCTTTACTATCCATGGGTGCTTCCTAGGTAGTTCCTAAAATTGGGGATCTTTGTCTCTCTTGCAGGGCAATCTTTGGGCATCATAGAATGTAGTCAGAACTGTGTTCTTCTGTGGGAATCAGACCAGTTATGTAGATCACCAGGGCCGTAAGCTTGTCTTCTTAGTTGGTCTGAAGGAAACAGACACCTCAACACTCAAACGGTTGTGC
This sequence comes from Montemys delectorum, assembly GCA_019843815.1. Taxonomy (NCBI): domain Eukaryota; kingdom Metazoa; phylum Chordata; class Mammalia; order Rodentia; family Muridae; genus Montemys; species Montemys delectorum. The sequence goes on from JADRCD010171718.1 coordinate 8,647, forward strand.
TGTAGCTGATTTCCATAGCCTGTGGAGATTCTGGAGCACGAAGTACTCCAAAATGCCTTTGTTTGTTGTTTCAATGGTGTGTTGATACACTTGTGACTCAGGAAGACTTAGTGTGCCTTCCCGGATTGCTCATAAAAAGCTAGACTTTGTGTTCCTCTATCTCACAAGTACCTAGCCCTCAACTGTCATCCAACAGGCATAGAATGAGGTGGCTGGTCAGATATTGGCAATTCTGTTTCTGCTCTTAAAAAGAGCAGCTGGAAACACCTGGGTTTGTAGGAACTGCTTACCTTGGTGCATCTGGTCTCAGGAACACGTCCACACACTTAACAGAGATAAGTGCTGCGATCCAGTGTCGATAAGTGGTTTGAAAATGGCCCAGCTCTAACCACAACCCTCAGCTCATTGGCAGGGAACTCAGATCCTTGCCAGCCAGCAGAGATTGGGGATGAGCCTGGTCCAGGTCCACACAGCCAGGTTGCAGACCAAGGGCCCTCTGCACTCAGAGTTGGATCCCAGCCATCTGAGGCAGTTTGCTTCAGGGACCTTGCTCTTTACTTCATCAAATATCCCCTCACACAGCATTCACCAGGTTGAGAGGTGGTAGTGGCAAAGCTTGTTCAATTTGAGTAATATTTTGATTCTCTGATGATCATGACTTGGTTAATGCCCCCGAGAAATGGCTGGGAGTGTCTTTCACTGCTTCCTGTAGTATATTAATATCTTTTTTTATATTTTGTTGTTTGTTTTTGAGACAAGTTCTCACCTAGCCCAGACTGGCCTCAAACTCCCTATGTAGTCAAAGATAACCCTGAACTCCTTAGCTTCCTCCCTCCAGCTCCCAAGTCCTGGGATTGCGAGCACTGCTCTCAACATTAGGGAGTTCCCACAAAATGAACAGTCAGTGGCTTTCCCAGCCCAACATTCCTAAGACCGTCTACACTCTTCCACCAGCACAGTCAGGCTTGTCACAGCAATACCTCACAGTCCTAGCACCAATTTCTGTCCTGCTCGGTTCTTATTGCTGTAATGAAGGCCGTGAGAAAAGCAACTTTTGGAGAAAAGCGTTTATTTAAACTTACAGCTTATAATCCATCTGCCAGGGAAGCAGAGACCCAGAGGAAACCCACTCACTGCCTTGCTTGCAAGACCACATTAAACTAGCTCTTTTACTCAGGCCAGGCCCATCTGCCGAGGGATGGTACTTCCAACAATGGGATATACTATCCCACAACAGTTAGCAATCAAGAAAATTCTCCACAGATGTGCCCAAAGATCGTCACAGGGGAGGCAGCTCCTCAGTGGAAGTTCCCTCTTTCCAGGGGTGTCAAATTGTCAACAATAATTAGCCATCATAGGTTTGCATGAGTCCAGGCACACATACGTTTTCTCTCTCTCTCTCTCTCTCTCTCTCTCTCTCTCTCTCTCTCTCTCTCTCTCTCTCTCTCTCTCTCTCACACACACACACACACACTACT
>JADRCD010171720.1:8351-22603 GCA_019843815.1 Montemys delectorum
CTCTCTCTCTCTCTCTCTCTCTCTCTCTCTCTCTCTCTCTCTCTTTCTTGGAGTGGTTTCACAACCTGTTAGAAGCACTGTCGTCTACAGGTATCCCATGACGCTGACATCTCCAATATCTTGGAGTTTCTAAGGAATCTAGACTTAAACTTCACAGCTTCACACAACAGCCTGCTTTGGCTTACATGCAGGGGTACCTCTGACACATACCTTACATCAGAAGACTTTCTTAGGCACAGAAGGAAATTGCATAACACTGTTCTTATATGCTTGACTCTAAAAAAAACACATGTACACAAAGCAGCCAACTTCTACTTTCTGGGATGGAACATGCCCCCTTCATTCAAGTACACATCAGCTTTCTGGTTTTTTATGTTTTCTTTCAGTGGCTAACCTTTCCTTGTATTCCTTTTCACAATTTGGAAGGTAGCTGAATGATGTTTTTCACTGAGGACGCCAATGCTTTTAATCCATGATCATTAAAGTGTCTCCTTGAGCCCTAGATTTAGCTCCATTACAATTCCAGATGTCCCTTTCCTCCTTATGACTCTATAGTTAATGCATAGAATATGGGGAAATCTGATCATCAACTGGAAGCTTCCTTCCTAGTGGATACTGCTCATGATGCTATTCATGCTTTCTAATAAGAAAAGTAATCAACCATCCCACACAGCTATAAACACTGAGATATAGTGAGGAGCCTACTTAGTGATATAGACCTCCTACCTGACATTGTTAATGAGACAACCTCAAACAAGAATTAATAATCCCAGGGGAAAATCTATTACTATTATTCAGCTAAAAAGCATAACAACAACAGACTTGTTATGGCATATTGCTATATACATATAAATGAATTTCTTCACCATCATTAGACATGTTTCTTCATGCAATAGATGGCAATTAACACAGAGGCCTACACCTGTACAATGTAAAGAGCCATGAATACTTGGAGAGCCTATATGATGGGATGTCTTTATCATACCACACCCCACAGGCTAGGGGAATTATGGAGATGACAGTGTGGGAAAATTGTAAAGGTAAGAGGTTATAGATGACATAAAAATTTATTTCCAAGACAGCGTACAACAGAAACACATGTGAAATCACAGAGACCATCACAGCATGCACAAGACATAGACAGCTCAAGTCAGAAAAAATTCCCAAGATGAAGAAGGTGGATATGTGGAAAAAAGTCCTCATACTAGTCAAAACATTATTAGTCAAACACGATAGCTTCTGGGAGAGGGAAAGCCACATTTCTGAAGTGGAGTGAGACAAGATATATAACAGTCCAAACAGCAGTGGTTACTCAACTTCGATAGATTCCATGGTTTTAGTGGCCTTTTCTTTCCCTTTTTAGAAAGTGAAGAAAGAACATGATGTAGTATTGATAGTGAGAGATAGAGGATCTAGGAGGAGTTAAGAGAATGGAAAGGATAAGGTAAAAATACACTGTATAAAATTCACAACAACTTAATAAAAATGGATAGAAAGGCTGAAGAAAGAAACAAGCAGAAGGCCCACAGCCCATGGAGGGCTGTAGAGAATATAGTAAGAGCTGATGTCTCTTTTTGGTGCTTCTAACTTCTATAAAATAACTTATGAAATCCTCTAAAAATCACCTTTCACAATTTAACCAACATTTAGCAATGACTTAAATAGTCTGAGATTTTGTGCCCATTGTATCGTGTAGAGTATAATGTAGATAGATATCATGCATTTTTTCATGATCTGAGAAAACCACCAAATGCAATAATAAATGAATGAATCAAGCATGGCATCTCTGTGCCATATATAATATGACAAACTGAGAAACGAAATGAAAATATGGCAGTTCTTATTGTGGAATAGTATATTTCTTAATGTTCCCACTTTTTCAGACTAATACAAGGGAAACTAACTATGTTTCATCAAGTTGTAAAGAAAAGCACTAACCCAAAAAGCAGTAGCCAAATATCTACACTAACAAAAAGAAATGATGGGTGCTTAGGGTATGGGAGAGAAGTAGAGGACTACTGTTCACTAAAGAGGAAATCCTTCTAAATATCTCTTTGTGATGCTATCAAACAGTGTGTGGTCTTAAGGCAACTAAAATTGGTCTTGAAAATAGCAAATACAGGCATTTACAGTTACCACAGTGTTACAACAATGAAGTGGATAGGCAAGATGGTGCTTCCACTTGGTTACTCAATTTATTCTCCAAGAAAAAAGCCAGTGAATTTAATGAGATCACTCACGCCCCATTCATTCATATTCTCTATCTTATGGCTCAGCCCTAAATATCATTTTCTTCTTTGGGTGTCACTGTCTACTAAATATTTCTATGAGATCCACCCATGTTACACCATGACACCAGGAAAAGAGCATCCCAGGGTCCATGTTCTCAAATTTTCCAACCATAGCAGTGGGTAAAACATGAAATAACATATAATGACTAAACTCATGCAAGGGATAGTAACTAAAACATCCTATTCTGAACTTAAAAGGTACAACACCACATAAGTTGTACAGGAAAATCAATCAGGGAAGCAAAAGCATCCAGTATATTGTCATCCAAGGCCTACAGGATGGCTATCTAACTTTCTTTGACAAGGTTCACAAATTCAGCTTCCTGCTGTCCACAGAGGTAGCCTACAGCCATGCCAAAGGGACAATCAGATAATATCTCAGAAGATGCCTGAAGCCACAGTGCCTAGAGGTCTAATCTAGTCACTAACACAGCCAATCAAAAGTAGGGAATGATTGAGGGGCTGGTCCAACCCTATACATACTTCAGATTTATAGCTGGGCCAGATTCTTGAACCTCACCATCCTCCGAAGAGTTGAATGTGTGGAGTGTTCTGAGGCAGTCGTGGTCATCACAGAAAGGTAAGCCCCTGCCAGTGAATGACCAAAGAGAAAGTGGGCTTGGATGGGTGCTTTCAGAGACTCCATGGAGAATCAAGTAGATCACAAAGAAGAAAAATATATCCTAAGCATCACCAGCCCTCCGTGTAGGTAGAGTGGAGGTGGGTAGAGAAGTTGAAGAGAAAACCAAGTCTCTTCTGGGTCTATGTTTGTGTAGGGTTCTATGAGCTGAAAGGCTGGTACTGTCCACAGAGTTGTAGCTGTTTTTTTGAAGACATCTCTTGCACTAACCCATAGACATAACTGTTTTCAATTTACAGGTGCAGATGCAGTAGCATGTGATATGTCCCTATCAGGTTCTATGGGGAGTGTTGACTTAGAAATCCAGGAAGTAGAGCATATAAAATCCCATTATTGATTTGCTATTATACTCTTCTTTTTCTTGTGGCTTTGGCTTCCTATTGTTTTTTTTTTTAAGTGACATAATTCTTACATAGGTAGCGAGTGGGAATTTGGTTGTATAATCCAATGGCTTAGATGGAAAGAATAGAAAATGATTCTTCCCACATTCTTTCTAGATGATATTTCACAACGATTTACTAAAGAAGAGAGGGTTAAAGACAAGCCTACCACTGGCTATATATGAGAAAGACATTTAATGACATGTGGCTCCAACTCTTGAATTCACCTTGAAATTAAAACCCAAAAACATATGATACAAGTGCTGGTTGGTAGAAATTATAAGTGATATCCTAAGATACTGATTCCTTACTGCACATGGAGATCTTTCTGAAACAAGATGTAGTACACCTAAAGTGTACTGAGTACTTGAATTCTGCATACATGATTTTCATTTTGCAATGGGTCAAATATCCACTACTGTGTGACTCGGTTCAAAGACATCCTCATCATTTTCTACAATCTTTTGAAAAGTATTGGAAGGAAAAACACAAATTATTTCACTAACCATGGATGGCTTAATTTCTCAGGGCAATGTAAGAAGACAATTTTAAAGCACTAGTGTAGTCATATCTTCATTTCTCTTTCTTATGCAGCTTGAGACATGACTCCTGCTGTCTTCCTGGTCATCCTGTGCTTGGGAGTTGTGTTGAGTGCTTCAGCATTTGATCACAGTTTGGATGTCGATTGGGAAGAGTGGAAGATTAAATATGAAAAATCATACAGTCCGGTTGGTATCCAAGAAAATGTCCAGAGGGGCCCCAGGGTAAAAGTGTCTAGGCACATGAGGGATCATAGGTGCCTCACCACAAACACCACCACCTATGAGAGATTTCATAAGAAACATCATTCTAAGCACAGGATAGTCAGACTCTCTTTTCTACAGTATGTGAATGTGGGAACATAGTATCCAGAGATTCCTTCCTTGGCCTCTAACCACCTGCAACTCAAGTCCACAAGGTCAGCTTGTACAGGAGTTTAAATAGAGTGAACTATCTTCCATCATATTCTCATCCAGGAGGAAGAAGTACTGAAGAGAGCAGTATGGGAAGAAAATGTAAAAAGGATTAGACTGCACAACATGGAGAATTCCCTGGGTTTGAATACCTACAGCATGGAAATAAATGACTTTGCTGACTTGGTGAGAGTGACATGGATGGATTGCTTCATACTGTCTTTTCTTGACTGCTTTACATGAAGTCTTTTCTTTAATAATCATTTATATACTTTTTCTTGAAGACTGATGAAGAATTCACCGACATGATTTCTGGTTTTACATTACCAATTAATAACACAGTGAAAAGTCCCTGGAAACGTGCACTTTATAGTAATTCTCCTAAATCTTGGGATTGGCGAGATGCTTTGCCCAAATCTGTTAATTGGCTAAAGGAAGGCTATGTATCTCGTGTAAAGAATCAGGTATGACAGTGTCACATGCCTTTCTCCTCCTCCTCCTCCTCCTCCTCCTCCTCCTCCTCCTCCTCCTCCTCCTCCTCCTCCTCCTCCTCCTCTTCTTCCTCCTCCTCCTCTTCCTCCTCCTCCTCCTCCTCCTCTTCCTCCTCCTCCTCCTCTTCCTCCTCCTCCTCCTCCTCCTCTTCCTCCTTCTCCTCCTCCTCATCCTCCTCTTTTTTTGCTTTTTTATGTTTGTTTGCTTGCTTGTTTTTTTGAGACAGTGTTTCTTGTTTTAAGGACCCTGGTTGTCCTAGAGCTCATTTGGTGACAAGCCTGACCTTGAATCCACAGAGATCTGCCTGTCTCTGCATCCCAAGTCCTGGGATTAAAGACATGAAACATTATGCCAGGCTATGCCCATCTTCTTAAACCACATGAATGTCAAAACAGGAAATGTCTATATATTCAAATTGAATGTGGACGGATTTGTAGGTTGTACTTTAAATAACATTTTTCTTCTTTGAACCTCCATACATTTTACAATGTATATTGATCTTTGCAGCCTACCACACATATTCTCCTACTTTAGATTCTCCTCTCACTGTAGAACTCATACCCCCTTCTATTATCATTAATAACCCATAAAACCAATGGCTCCTGCTCAGATGTCCGTGTGTGCATGCATGTGTGTGTATGTATGTGAGTTGTTTGTGTGTGTGTGTGTGTGTGTGTGTGTGTGTGTGTGCATTTTAGTATGTATGTACTGGATCAGGTGCATGCTTCCAGCATCCAAGTCCTCTAGGAGACGAACCACTCCTTCCTATGGATCTATCAGCTGCCAGTCTCCTTTTTCCTTAATTATTAGGCTGTCTGGGTTGTTTCTTGAGTTAGTATTTGTTTCTGTATGACCATATTTTCTTCTCTGCTTAGGAAAAATGTAATTCTTGTTGGGCTTTTCCTGTGACTGGTGCCATAGAAGCACAAATGTTCAAGAAAACAGGCAAACGGATCCCACTGAGTGTACAGAACCTGGTGGACTGTTCTAAACCTCAAGGCAATAAAGGCTGTCATGGAGGTACTACATACAATGCCTTTCAATACGTTTTGCACAATGGAGGTCTGGAGGCTGAGGCAACCTATCCATATGAAGCAAAAGTAAGTGGACTTCCTAAGTTGCCATTTCAGCTCACCTTTTAGTGACAATTGTAGAGATAATACACTATCTTCAGAGCTTCAGATTACATGGTAGAATCTCTTTGTACACTGTCAATATTGTTGTTATCTATTGTCTGCAAATGTTTTTGGTGTGATGATATCAGTATAGACTTTTTTCGTTTGTATACATAGAGAATATGTGTACACATAATTCAGAACTATGTGGCACACAATTTTTTTTTATAAAGAGGATGACCTCTTAGTTGCTATTGAAGATAAAAGAACTTATTTTTAGTTCCAAATCATCCAGTAGCATGTTACTTCCTGGGGTTATTTTTAATAGTCCCTACTTGAGTTTACATTTGCAAAGTGCAGAGTGCTCTGGTTCTGGCTCTTGCTTCCAGGCAGTAAGTGGAAGTAACTGACTTTCTACTTCTTTGTCTTTTAAAGGAAGGGTTATGCAGGTACAATCCTTTGAATTCAGCTGCTAAAATCACAAGATTTGTGGCTCTTCCAGAAAATGAAGATGTCCTAATGGATGCTGTAGCAACTAAAGGGCCCATTGCTGCTGGAATTAATGTTGTCTCCAGTTCTTTAAGGTTCTATAAAAAGGGTTAGTATATTTCCTTCTTGATGTGAAGGAAAAAACTTGTGACATCCCTATGCCATGTGACAAGTTCACAGATCATCAGCTACACAAATCATATTGTGTGAATGTTTGAGTTTCTGGATTTTACTTAAGCCCACACAATAGTTTTGAGCATTGAATTTCACCTGATATGATAAAATGTATTGGTTAGCTAAATTTTCATCTCTTCTCACTTTGGTGGACGTTATATAGATTTACAAAGACTGGTTATCTGAAATCAAATTATAAGAGAGTTTTTGAATTAAGTATGTCCCATAAATGTCCTGTAAGTTTAACTTGGCATAAGATTCTAGTAATACAAACATACAATATTAAGAAGTCATCTCATCTGCTTGTAGAACATCATTATCAACAAATTTCACTATTTTGAATTACAGTTTTCTGTGAAAGCATATGTGTGTGCATGTGTGTATATTTAACATATATACATATATACATTGTACGTATGTATATGTTTGTATATGTACACATATATTACATACATGCATACAGATATATACATAAGTGTATATATACATATATCAGTATAGATGTGAACAATTCATAAAGCTTATTATTTCATTATAGCTTATATAATTCAGGATCTTTGAAAATGTCTCCCTATTGATGGAGGCAGTGCTCACTGTCATGTATCCTTTGCTTCCATTTTATTTCTCAGGTGTTTATCATGAGCCAAGGTGCAAACATATTGTGAATCATGCAGTTCTGGTGATTGGCTATGGGTTTGAGGCAAATGAAACATATACCAATAACTACTGGCTGGTCAAGAACAGGTATAAACTGATAAAATTTCTGTACTTAAAATTTCAGGGGCTAAAGAGATGGTTTAGTGGTTAAGGGCCTGGATGCCCTAACAGGACTTCATGAAGAGAGTCAATATTGCAGTTAGTATTTTGATATACAGCCTAGAAAACGTTCACCCATTTAAGTTGAACAAAGTTTGTTTTTGTTTTTCAGTGTAGTCATGTGAGGTATGTTTGCCTATCTGCATGCCTGTATGCACGTGTGTGTGTGTTTGTGTGTGTGTGTGTGTGTATGCAAGTGCACCTGTGTAGCACTCTGATTTTAACATTAATTGTTTCTCAATAGTTATACAACTTCCATATTAAGGAATTGTTTCTGACTGATCAAGGAATTATTACTTACTCTAGCTAGCCATCTTCTTACCCCATGTCCATGTCCCAAAAACTTTTATTACAGACACACTACAATGTCAATCTGGCTTTTAAATGACCCTTGAAGTTGATCTCCACTCCTTAAACTCTGAGCTACCCTATAACTCTAAGAACATACTAACAATACACTCTTGTGAAATTTCCATTATTACTCTGGCTTCTAGGATATCAGTGTCATGTCAGTGTCATTACTTTTGTCATGCATAAAATATGTTTTTAGCTCTGATGCATGTATGGGTAGAAATTCCCATCTATGCTATAGTTTTCACATCCTATTTGAGACAACTCTTGATACTCTGGAGTGGACCTTTTGTTTTCTCTGACACTTCTGTAATGTTGGCTTCTTGCCTTTTATTGTAATATATCTATCATGTGTTATTATTTCTACTAAATGGAAAATGTGATTTCTTTCAGCTGGGGTAAACGATGGGGATTGGGTGGATATATGAAGATCGCCAAAGACAGGAACAACCACTGTGGAATTGCTTCATTTGCCCAATACCCTATTGTGTGAGCAGCCTAATGGTCACAAGAAAGCAGATGGCATGAGACTTCATTTCCAGGGGAGTGCCATACACTTCAATGAATGGCCTTTGATGAATATGTTAAACTCTTGCGTCCCACAAATCCACCTTATAATGTGAATTCTGGGAGCTTTCAAATGTTTGACATGAGCACTGTAACTTTTCCTTTCACTGATGAATGCTCCTGTCTCCTAAAATAACTCTATTTTCAGTTTTAATACTTGTGCAAATAAAATCCTTTTAAAAAATTTAAGTATAACTTCTAGCTTCTATATCTTTTTGTGCAGCTACTTTTTGTGGTAAGAAATGCAATTCATCATGAAGTTAGGATTGAGTGTTTGTCTGGTACTCAGGAGAAATGGGGGTATATCCTCTGTGATGGATGTTATTCTTGATTGGCTGTTGTTTGATTACAAAGTTCTATATATCCACCAGAAACCCTTGTCTGAAAAATTATAAGATAATTTCTGAATTGGACATTTTTTAGCTAATGCAAATGCACCCAGAATCAACTCCTGGCCCCTCTGTGCAATGAGAGGTCACCATATTTTACTGCTTTGTGTTGGGCTGTGACTCTCCCCTTGCCATGACTTCAACCATGTATTAGGTTCTAATATGTGCAGCAAACCTAGTACAGTAGGCTCTGCTAAATACATCAGAGCAGAAGCATAGACAAAGACTTTAAAATAGCCTCTATATGTTATAAAGCTCCTTTTAGTAGAAATAATAGAATTAATGGAGACAGAAAGAGCAAAGGAAATAAATAACATATTTCAATGCCTAAGAGTAGAAATAAAATCAATAAAGAATTCTCAAACTAAAGGAAATCTGAAAATGAAAACTTTAAGTATTTGAACATGAACCTCAAAGGAAATCTCACCAATAAAAGTCTAAGGAGGAAAGAAAAAATCTTTCTTATTCAATTATTTTATTTGCTTATATTCCAAAAAATTCTCCCCCTTCCCACCTCCTTGAGGTCTTCACCCCATCCTCCATTCCCCTGCCTCTGAGAGGGTGTTTTCCCGCACACCTTGACCAGCATCTGTTGCAGCATTTTCTCTGTCCAATCACATTAGGGCACTGACAGGCCTGTGATTGGACAGGAATAGAGAGGTAGAGCTAGAGTTGGAGGAGGAGAAAGGTCACGAGAGAAGAAAAGGTTCTTCATCATGGAGGCAGATAATGAGGATGAGTCAGACCCCACATGGTTATACAACCAAGCAAAGGTTTTACAAAATAGATTAATTGGGTTAGAATATTGTCTTTATTATTTGGTTTTGAAATTATTGTACTGGCATCTTGTAATTGCAACCTTATTACTATATAAACCTGATTAGATAATTAGGCCTTAAGAGTCATGCTTCACCAGGTATTAGGCATTAGTGGGGGTGAATGATAGTGGGGGTATGTAAAGGGTTGCATGTGAGCAAGATGTTGCTAGCTGGGAGTGAACAACAAGAACTCACCGGAACTTAGAACTGAGGCTGGATGGTACTGGCACAAGAATGTGGCCAGCAGGAAAGCAAGTTTAAGAGATGGATTCATTTTTTATTATTCCCACAACAAGCATCCCTCTTTCCTGGGACATCAAGTTTCCACAAGTTTAAGAGTGTCCTCTTCAACAGAGGCCACACAAGGCAGTCCTCTGCTACACATGTGCCTGGGTCACAAACCAGCTCATGTATGCTTCTTGTTTTGGGCTTAATCTCTGAGAACTCTGAGGGTCAGTGTTAGTTGACACTGTTGTTCTTCCTATGGTGTTGAAATGATACCTATGGTGTTGAAATGATACCCTACTTTTTCTGGAAATTTCAATTTATGAGTTCTTTGACTGAGATATTTAATCTATTTGGAGATATATTGTGTTCCATGTGAAATATAAATATCCTGTTTCATTTTCTAGCAATAAATATTTTCCACCATCGTTTGTTGAGGTTGTATTAGGTAATTTCTAATATATATTAATTTACTATATTTATATACTGTATAAATATTAATTACATTTACTATATTTAAGTATACTATAATAAATATAATATAGTATGATATAATTAATATAATATAATATATTATATACTATATTTGGCATCATTGCAAAAATCATGTTACTGTAGCTCATGTATTTATGTCTGGATCCTCCATTTTTTTCCATTTATTATTTCATGTGCAGTGCCATGCAGTTTCTTTTATTATGACTGCACTATAATTTAAACTCAGGTAGGGTGATACCCCCCACAGTATTCTTTTGGTTCAGAATATTCTTTGATCTTTATCTTGCATTACTTAATCATTCTTAACAGGTTGTAATAGCAGCTATTAGAATTGTTAGGTCTAAGCTTTGTATTCTTAAATATGTTGCATAGGCACAATGTCTATCTAAGAGTTACAAAATTATTTTTAATCTTTGTATCAATATAAATGATTTATGTCAATGAAAACCTTAAAGCCTTAAACCTGTATCAGGATATAAATTCGGTGCCAATGTAAGAAAGTATAACTTCAATTTTACATCAAAATGTAAAGATTTCTACCAATGTAAGATTATGGCTAAAAATGTTTTGTTTAAGAGTAAATTTCATAATCCATCTTCATATATCTAGTTTCATATAATATTACTCTATTCCCCTTTTTCTTATCAACCTCCTTTCCTTTACTTAAGAAAGAGTAGAGAAGAGGAAATGAAAGATAAAAATCTCCATTTCTAAGTCCTTTATTTACTTTTCTCCCTGTCTAAAATTATGACAATTTCTGAATTATCCCTCAAAATAATAACATATCTATAATTTATAAAATAACCATAACCACACACCCAAGCCCAGGGAAACATGATGATGACTCTCTGTAGCTTCTTCCTGCTGAATTGGATTGATGAATATTTTTAAGGAATGAGGAGGGGTAGGAAAATTAGAAAAATTGGTTCTACTTAAGAAAGCTAGCTTTAGCATTTCTTATCCAGTCTTTGTTTACCTAGAAAGTTCAGGGCTTAACTGTAGTCTTAATTGGAACTTTCTGAAAGGCTGGATGAACTGAAGTTATCAGTAATCAGCAGTTGTTCCTGAAGTTGGCCTGGGAGCAAGTCTCTGGAAATAGCATCAGATGAGGCAGGGAGCTGGAACAGCATTTCATTTCAGTATACCTCAAAGCTGAATCTTTGTAGATATACATCTTGGTGTTTTATATATGTAATATATGAATCTTAACAACCAAATTGTTAGTCCATACAAAGATATTTGTATTAGCTATCCAAGGTGTACAGACCAGTTCAGGATGACATTTTGCTCTTCATTTGAGCAGATTGCTGTTTTATGAATTAGTTTGCTCAACAACCAATTGTAATAAATCATAGTTCATGCCATGTAGAGGAAGGCCACTGATTTGTTTAAGTTAATTTTATATCCAACTAATTTGCTGAAGTTGTTTATCAGGTTTAGGAGTTCTCAGGTGGAATTTTGGGGTCACTAAAGTATATTATCATATCATGTGTCTTAGTCAGGGTTTTTATTCCTGCACAAACATCATGACCAAGAAGCAAGTTGGGGAGGAAAGGGTTTATTCAGCTTACTTCCACACTGCTGTTTATCACCAAAGGAAGTCAGGACTGGAACTCAAGCAGGTCAGGAAGCAGGAGCTGATGCAGAGGCCATGGAGGGATGTTTCTTGTTGGCTTGCTTCCACTGGCTTGCTCAGCCTGCTCTCTTATAGAATCCAAGACTTCCAGCCCAGGGATAGCATGACCCACAAGAGGCCCTACCCCCTTGATCAGTAATTTAAAAAATGCCCCACAGCTGGACCTAATGGAGGCACTTCCCCAACTGAAATTCCCTTCTTTGTGATAACTCCAGTCTGTGTCAAGTTGGCACACAAAAACCAGCCAGTACAATCTGCAAATAGTGATAATTTGACTTCCTCTTTTCCAATTTGTATCCCTTGATCTCCTTTTGTTGTATAATTGCTCTGTCTAGGACTTCAAGTACTATTATTGAATAGGTAGAGAAAGAGTGAGCAACCCTGTCTAGTCCCTGATTTTAATGAGATTGCTTCAAGTTTCTCTCCATTTAGTTTGATGTTGGCTACTGGTTAGCTGTATATTGCTTTTAGTACGTTTAAGTGTGGGCCTTGAATTCCTGATGTTTCTAAAACTTTTATCATGAAGGGATGTTGGATTTTATCAAATGCTTTTTCAGCATCTAATGAGATGATCATATGTTTTTTCCCTTGAGTTTGTTTATATAGTGGATTATGTTGATGGCTATCTGTATATTGATCCATCCTTCCATCACTGGGTTGAAGGCAAAGATTGTGACCCAGGTGCCTGCCAGCAGCATGATCAGCTTTCAGTGGAAGCTACTACAATATGTAATCATGTGGGTGGTCAGATGGGGCATTATGAACAGAGATAGAATTGGAGACTTGATGGAAAGGACTAGGCTTGAAAATGTTAGTGCCCAGCCCTAGAAGTCCATATGAGGCTCATACTACCACTAGAGATTATGAGGATGTCCCTAGTCAGAGTAGCTAGCAAGGACCACATTGATGTCCAGGGGCTGTACAGAACTTGCCTTGCCATTCACTGCCTGTGATACTCTGGAGAGCTGGCTCAATCCTCACCCCCACCACCTATTGCCATCAGACAATTAGCCCTGAGGGCTTGAGAATGGGAGAGCCAGCCCTTCCACTTCACTTGTTGGAGCACTTGGGAGAGTGGGTCCTGCATCTTGTATGAGTAGTATAGTTGAGCTGGCCCAGATAACTAGGGCAGGAGTGATCCAGATCTAGGGTATGAGAATGGGAAAGCTGTCCTAGTCCTCCCTTTCCCCAGACTGAAGCTCTTTGGAGAGTGGGCCTTGCTCCTTGACAGGGCAGTATAGTGGAACTGGCTTCTGTAGGCATGGTTGTGGGTGAATTGGCCCCAAGGTATGAGATCAGGAGAGTTGACTCTGCTTACTGTTGATAATGGTATTGGGTGGCCTAGCCAGAGTAGTGTTGGAGAGTTTAGCCTGGTGGTTCAGATAAGGGAGAACCCTGAGAGCCCTGAGCAACTCAGCTACCATCCAGTTCCAGATGCAGGGGCTCTCAGTTGACCCACACTCAAAATCTCTGTCATTAGAGATGTGTGAAAGGGTCAGTCCCGATGCTCCAAAGCTGCAGAATCTCCATGACACAGGACAATAACTATCAGGAGCCATAGTGGTACAAGCTAATATCTGGCAGGTGATCATCATGAAATGGCCTGGTTCAGATTATTATATAATCTGCAACAGATGTGCCCTTATTAAGCAAGGCTGTAAGGAATTCATTTTAGAAAATATTACTGGTATTAATATACATTTCCTATTACTATTATACATATATAATAATCACTAAATAATAGCTCACCCCTTTGGAGCAGATCTCTGCAGATCCACAAAGATGTACTGTCTTATAGTGATGCTATATGGATAAATAGATGATTAAGGCCTTATTATGATCCTATAAGAATTCTCAAAATTATATTAGTAATTATTAAGCTTATTTATAGTGGCACTGCTATTAGGTCCTTTTCTGATAGTCAAAACTGCAACGAGAACTCTGCCAGTCCCCCAAGGTAGTTGCTCTTAGATAGTAACCAGGCTTTCTCCAACTAAGAGCACATTCCAAGTGGTTATGAAACAATTAATAAAAGGTCATAAAAAGGGGACTAACAATTTATTATAGGTGCTAGGACACTAGTATAATTTGCAGAGTATTTACATTAATTCTTGTTTGGAAATCTTGTGGGATTTTATACTAAAACCTTTGTTCTTGCTCTCTTTTTAGTGTTGAGTGATCTAATGAATGCCTCTAGTTCAGAAAGTGTTATAGGTCTGCTTAAATTGCCAACCTGATCTTCATTTAACCTAGTGAATGACAATATATCAAGAATGTTATCTAGTTTTTTATACTTTTCTATATAGTGAAGCACTGACTGTAAACTATATCCTCATGATTATCTGTATTTTTAAGATGTCTGTTGTTATGTTCAGCCTTTTATGTGTCATTTTAATTTGGATTTCCTCTTCCTACCTTTTA
>JADRCD010171722.1:0-11537 GCA_019843815.1 Montemys delectorum
AAACAGACATGGCATGAGAAAAGACACGAGAAACCCAACAAAATGGAGAGCTGGATTAAGAATAGATCATTTCAATGGCAAACTCTTACTTAGCTCAAGTAAGGAAAGGAGAAGGCTCAAATAGAATTGTAAAGGAAGAGTGTGTATTCTCAACAGATTCCACGGAAATACCAATGAACTCGGGAGTAAATAATTACACACCAACACATTGGGAAATCTAGCAGAAATGGATATATTCCTATGCACAAACAATTTTCCAAGATCTAATCATGAAGATATAAAAATATAAACACACAAACCCTGTGTAAGACAATTTATTTGGTGCTAAGGCATCTCCCTGGGGGTGGGAGGGGAGAGGGGAAGTCAGGTCACGATGGTATACTGCTGAATGAATTCTACAGAACAAACACATAAGGACTGCTCCCCCCGCCACCCCTCCCCCCGCCAAAATACATCCGAATAGTTTCAGCCTGATGTCATGAGATCAGCCTTAGCAGACGGCAAAGCCAGACAAGCACGAGACAAGCAAAGTAAGCTATGGGTTGATATTCTCCATAGAGGTCTATGATCGTTCAACACTGGACAAGTAAACTAAATGCCACCACAGGTTAAACAGACCATTTGCTGAGACAAGTGGATTAAGTGGAATATAGCCTCGGGACCCAAGGGTAGCAACTTACAGAAGTCAAAGAGGTGTCAAAACGACTAAGGCTTAGAGGAATGGAGCTGCATAGTGCCCTGATGTGATTATTCTACATTGTATACACAGATCCAATGACCAAAATAGACCCCAAAAAGATGGATGAATATTAAAAAAGCAATAAATATGGTATATGACACTAAGAAAATGAAAGACAAAAGCCATATGTCTACTCATTAACTGCAGAAACAACTGACAAAATTTAACATTCTTTCCTGATTAAGAAAAAAGAACTTGCCAACAAATTAGGCACAAAGAAAGATAATGCGACATAATAAAAGCCACTTCTTCCAGATGACTCTAGTTTCTGTCAAGTTGACAAACCAAACAACAAAAAACCTAACCTACCCCTTACACAAATAAATGAATTTGAAAATAAATAACCTAAACATATAGACAGAAGCTGTAATGTTAAAAACAGTAACAACAACCACAAAACCACAAGTGAAGCCTTCCCTATTGTTGGTCCAGGAAACAGTTTTGATTTTTTTGGTTTTTGTTTTGTTTTGTTTATTTTTGATTTTTGTGTTTTTG
This sequence comes from Montemys delectorum, assembly GCA_019843815.1. Taxonomy (NCBI): domain Eukaryota; kingdom Metazoa; phylum Chordata; class Mammalia; order Rodentia; family Muridae; genus Montemys; species Montemys delectorum. Next base: position 1,235 of record JADRCD010171722.1, read on the forward strand.
TTTTTGTTTGTTTGAGGGTTTTGTTTGTTTGTTTGTTTTTGACACCAAAAGTGCACATCTCAAAGAACAGAAACTGAGGTTACACTAAAACTAAAAACCTTTTGAGCCAAAACCAAAACAACAGTATAAAGAAGCAGCCCAGAGACTGAAAGGAAATATTTGCAATCTGTCATTCTAATCAGGACTTAATAGTCAAAACACACAAGAACTTAAATAACTCAGTGTCAAGAGAACCAAAGCAAACAGCAGAGCGGCACAGCTGGGAAAGCATCCCACTGAAGGGACCAGAGCGTCCGTCTGGTTCCAGTGCTGCACAGAGGGCCGGCAGCTGGGGCTCACTGGGAACACCTGTCTGGCCTGCAGAGGCCAGGCCTTCAACCCCCATCGTGGGAAAGACAGGAGAAGAGATGATCGTGAATCTGGACAGGTATTTCCCAGGCAAAGGTGAACTACATAAAGAGTGTAAGAAAAACAATTAGACACAGTATGTGGGGATGGAAATGTGCCCAGCCATGACCAGAAAGTGTGAAGTAATACAGAATTACCATGTGAGGGACAAATCTGAAGTTGTGTGCAGTTGTGTGCAGTTGTGTGTGCACCGTGTTCAGTGCAAGACCAGTAACCATAGGCAAGAGTTGGGAAAATTCCTCATCCTGGGGGACACAAATGACACCTACCCCTCCTATAAGGTCCCAGCGATACACCAAAGAAAAGAATTCTCTCGAGTTTCCCCTGGAACCAATGAGTTTAGGGTCCCTGGCCGGAGTGCGGTTGCCTCTACAGCAGCACACTGGAAGGCCTTTCCCCGGGTGGGTGAAGGCTTGCCCATCGTCACATAGTTGCAGCTTTCTGTATGCTTGCCAGCTTATATACTCTAGCCCCTCCCATGACCTGATGCCCTAGGACTGTGTAGTTAAGGCAGAATTGCACACAAACAGCTGAAGGAATAGCAGGGGTCTCAGGTGAGAGTCCAGTGACCCTCCCTGACTCATCCTGCAATGAGGGAATGTCAGTAATCCCCAGGCCCACTTGCGATGAATGCAAGCAGGCACAGCTGACCTCATGAAGAGGGTGGCGTTTGCTCAAAGGACTCAGATGACGTCAAAGGCCCGAGTCAGGAGGCCTGAACTATATGTACTCTGTACTACCGGTCACACAGGGGGTGAGTGGAGCCAACAATAGTGTACATTTCAAGGTTTCTCTAGTTAATTACTCAGATTCCCACTCTAAAATGATAAGCATTTGAGGCAAAGGATTTGCTACTTTGATTTAATTGTTGCACATTGTATTTATGATTCACAGTATTACACTGCAGCCTACAAATATAGACAAGCTTAATTTACAATGAAGTTTAAAAAAAAAAAGAAATGAAATTCTCTTGGTTTTTAATCAGAGGCTTATGTTCACTTGTAACTTTTGAATTACTGATGCCCAAAAATATGATTAAAAAAGGTAGGTGGTTTCCATGCAGATCTCAAAACCCAGAATAACAGGTTAAAATCCTGTGACTCCACCTTTCTCTCTATCCTTACCAGTTAACAGTGAGCTCAGAAGATAAAGTTGGGAAAAGATATATCCAGGCCTTTCTGGGACTCAAGTGTATGAGTAAAAGCAGAGATAAAGAGGCAAAGGCAAGAGGCTGACATCTGAGGTTGGATGCTCTGAGGGGCCTCAAATTACCCTGTGAGGCTGTTAAGCACAATGGTTGCCTGCCCTTTTGTTCAACCCTGAGCCCAAGACAAGCCCTGGAGCCCTTCAAGGTTTCCTTTTTTTTTTAACCTACTGAGTCTGCCTAGGCAGGAAGATTTCTGTGTAAAAGATGTGTAAAGCCCTCATGAGAAAAAAAAAAACTGCCCACAAGTACACAGGGCTAAACAGAGGAGTTCCCCCATTGTCAGGAGATTGGCTTAACCCAGCACAAAACAGTACGGGGAGGATTCCTGGGACGCACTGCCTCTGTCTGCCTGGATCCTGCATTCAGGGTTTCCTGGTGCAGGAGCTGAACAAGCACACTCACTAAAATTTCCAGTGTTCTTGGTCCTGAGCAAGTCTGCCTCGTGAGCACACACGTGTGCACATGTACACACACTCATACACACCAACACACACACAGTAGAGCACAGGCACTTCTCCGAGTGAGGCAGGACTGAACACAGCTGGGGCCAGGGCAGAAGAGCAGCATCTGCCACTTTACCAATCCCAGTTCAGCTCCCAGACAGCAGAGACCGGCCCGTGATATACCGCCCGCCAGTCTGTATCTGTGGAGTTCCAGCAGAGGACTTCATCTAATCTGTGGTCCTGGATCTACGTGAGACTTAGAAGATCTTGCATGTATTTGGCAGACATTTGGGGAAAGGCTGTGCCGGATGCAGGCAGATGAGGTGCCAGGAGGATCTGGGAAGCAGTAGTCATGCAGTGGCATTCAAACCAGTTGGCAGCTGAGCCTTGGGCCCATCTGAGCTCCCATTTGTGTTCAGAGTTTTTACAGCTACCCTGTAAAAACAGATCCTGGGAGAAGGTGCTGTTCTATCAACTTCCAGGAAGGCCACTCGCAGCTCAAAGAAACATGGGAGCCACTTAAGCTGAGAAAACCACAAAATATCCTCAAAGCAAACTTTCTTTCTGTTTCTGTTGTTCTTGCTTTGTACCTGGATTTCACAGTTCCTCCTGAAGCTTCGTATAGTTACATTGTTCATTCTTGTTCAAAGTTTACACCTCTGGGCCGCAGCGTGAAGCACTCCTTTGATGCCCAGCCCTGAACCCTTCCAGGCTTCCAAGCTTCCAGGCTTCCAGGCTTCCAGGCTCCACCTATTGGCAGAAAACTGGAGCTGGTCCACAGCATCACTAATGATGATGAGCCGAACTGACTCAAAATGTAACAAATTTGGTAGCCATATCCAGTCAGCCATCTAAACCAGAAAAGAGGGAGTTACCCATCACCCAAAGAGGTGAGGGTGTGGGCAAGCTCTCCTTAGGCACAGGTGAGAATGTGGGTCTCAGCAGCTCCTTAGACTTGAGGGAATAAGAACGGGAAAAGAGAGGCAGGATGGCAGTGCCCCTGAATGGCAGCAGGCAGAGGACAGCAGCAAAGCAGACAGGAAAGCGCCAAAGCAGCCATGGGAAGACCGTGAGAAGTGAGGCATCTTGGCTATGTCTCTTGTTGCTGTGACACAGTAGCCTAGGGGAGAAAGGGGTTTTGGTTTTTATTTACATCCCAATCGCAGCCCTCCCCTCTCTTCCCACTGCCCCCTCACATACCCCTCCTCCCAAACTTGCTGCCCTTCTCCTCTGAGAAGGGGGAGCCCCCCTACCCCAGGTACCAATCCATCCTGGCACATCCAGACAAGGTAGCCCCCTTAGGGGAACAGGGTCCACAGACTGCCCCACTCCAGTTGTTGAGGGACCTCCATGGAGACCAAGCTGGCTGGACTTCTGCTACGTACGTGCAGGGGCCCTAGGTCCAGCCCATGAGTGGTGTTTGGTTGATGGTTCAGTTTCTGGGATGCTCCAAGAGTCCAGGTTAGATGACTCTATTGGCCTTTTTGTGGAACCCCTGTCCTCTCAGGGATCCTCGGTCCTTCCCCCAGCTCTCACACAAGTCTCCCCTAACTCCGTCTAATGTTCGGCTGTGGGTCTCCGCATCTGTTTTGGTCGGCTGCTGGGGGAGCCTCTATGCTATGCTAGGCTGTCTAATGAGAAGAGTATCATTAATAGTGGCAAGGATTAGTTCTTGCCCATTGGATGGGTCTCAGGCTAGACAGGTCATTGGTTGACCATCTGCTCCATCTTTGTCCCTACTCTTCTTGTAGGCAGGACAGATTTTGGGTGACATATCTGTGAGTGGGTTGTACCCTTATCCTTCCACTGGGAGTCCTGCCTGGCTACAGGAGATGGCCACTTCAGGCTCTATTCCCCACTGCTAGGGGTCTTAGTTAAGGTCGCCCTCATAGAATCCCTGGAGCCTCCCCCATCCCAGGTCCCTGGCATGTTCTGGAGATGCTCCCCCCATGCCCACCCCTGATTTCTATTCATAAGCCCAACCCTGTCCCCGGCTCTCCCTACACCTGAACCCTTTGCCCTGTTCCCCTCCCTCCATCCACTTCTGATGTCTATTTTATTCTCCTTCTGAGGGAGAGTCAAGCATCGTCCCTTGGGCCCCCCTTTTATTTGATTCTTTTGGTCTGTGGTCTTTAGCACAGTTCTTCTATACTCTATGGCTAACATCTGCTTATAAGTGAGTACGACCATGCGTGTCTTTCTGGGTCTGGGTGACCTCACTCGGAATGACCTTTTCTAGTCCAATCCATTTGCCTGCAAATTTTGTGATGTCTTTGATTTTAATAGAAGGGTTTATTTTGGCTCCCGGTCCCCAGATACAGTCCCTCAAGCTGGGAAAGGTGTGGTCCAGGATCTGAATCAGGCTGCTGGTCACAATCCTGTCAGAGCAGAGGGAGATGCGCACCAGAGATCAGCTCACTTCCTCCTTTTTACTCAGTGCATGGAATGGTGCCTCTGAGCTGTGATGGCCTTCCACGCTCTCCTGTTCTGGGCGCCTGTGAATCATTCTGCTCCCATCTGAACTGAGTAGCTGTCTTGTCTATTTTTTCAGCCTGAGTCCTTCCCACTCACTCTCCTCGGAGCAAAAGGTGGTCTGAACCTGCCCTTCCCACAGCTGCTTTCCTCAGCCACTGTCCCGGGAGTTTTACTTCCCCGGTAGGTCCCATCTTTAGGTTTCCCTAACCACGCTTCGCTCTTGATAAACAAAAGCCACAAGGTCAGGCACAATATCTACTTTATCCCAAGGTGGATTTTGACCATTTCTACCTAGTAGAACACTCACACGGCCTCCCAGTTTATACGGATGTCAAACTCTTGGGCCTAGAGGCCATCAGTTCACAGACTGTGCAGTGACCCAGTAGAGCTGGCAGGACAGCGGTGAACTGGAGTCCAGAGCCCACAGGAGAAGGTGATCACCCTGAGCCCGCTGTCATCTCGAGGGAACAAAGCAGGCCCCTCCTGATCCAGAGGCGCTGGCATCTCTGAACGCTCTTGATTTTTTTTAAAAGCTTGAACTAATGAAACATTAGCTCTACCCCCCACACCTCAGCAGCATGCTTGTGCTTACACCCGGGTTATGTGAATGGACTGCCTCAAGCTCCCACACTTCCTGCCAGAGGAGCTGGCTGGCCAGTGGCTGTGCGGTAGCCAAAGCCTGCCACCCTGACCCCAAGTAACCAATCCTCTCTACAGTGCACCACATAGATGTTTCCACATGCCATTCTGAGGAAGAGACGACCCAGCTCCGCTCGCTCATCTGTCTGCAGGTCCTGTGGGGTGGGTCTGCCGTGGAGGTGTCTCTCCTCCAAGAGCTGAAGCGTTCCCTAGCTGCATCAGCTAACAGCATTATTAAGCAGGGTCCTGAAAAGGGGCCTCATCTTCCTCTAAAGGGAAGTACTCACTCAGGGCCGCTCTCCTTAAACACAGCCAGTCGTTATTAAGTTCTGTGATGCTGGTGAGTGTAGAGGTCCGGCATCTTCTTTACCATGTTAGTGGAGCTAGAAGGAGCACCTAGCCCAGAGCTCCTGCAGTTCAGGGAGGCTCACACTGGGTCTGTCAGTCCCCGTCAGGCATTCCCTTTCCTTTGCTCCCTGCAGATGTTGACACCAGCAGCACACCCAGCAATGCCCCTGCAGGCAGTCTTCTCAGAGCTGGTGACAGCCTTTCCCCCATTCCTCCCCCTCCCCCGTTCAGTCTCTTCTGCTTAACGCATAGTGTGAAGCCACCTAGGACTCTCACGTCACCTTCTGTCCCCCACGGACTCTCACGTCACCTTCCGTTCCCCCATGGACTCTCATGTCACCTTCCGTTCCCTCATGGACTCTCATGTCACCTTCCATCCCCCACGTGGTTATTAAGGTCTCAACCCCTTCCTCTTCTAGTTCCTCATAAAGTCATGAGGCTCACCTTCCTTTTGCTCTACTGGACTAGTTCAAGGAGGTCTAGAGAATACACGTTACATGGCAGGGTAGGAAACCCTCAAGAAGTAAGACCTCCCACTGGGGCTGGAGAGGTATCAGTGTGTAAGATCATGGCAGCTCTTCCAGACAACCCACCGTTAGATTCCCAACACCACCTGAAGGCTCACAACCATCTAGAGCTCCAGTCCCAGGAGAGCCGATGTCTACCTCCTGCAGGAACCGGGCACACCCATGGTATACATACATATATGCAGAAAAAAAGATACCCACCCACATAAAATAAATAAAATTTAAAAATAACCCTTCCAACTGTAACAGTCTCCCAGCATCACAGAGCATCCGAAGCCAAACAGGGGGACTGACCAAGGCTTCATCCCTACACTCACTGGGGTCCTTATGTCTCCACTTCCCTAAAGCTGGACCACAAGCCTGTGCTTGGGTGTTAGGTATCAAACTCAGGCTCTCCTGTTAGCACATGGGCCAGCTGAGCTGTCTCCCCCTTATTAACAGTAACTTGCCCTTATTAACACTTTCATATTAATTTAGTCTGTTACACCCGTGCCTTGAACCTGCCATTCATGGCGTGACAGAAGGCTTGCCACACTGCTTCTCTGTTTAATGCAGTGAGGCTGGGCAGTGGTGGCACACACCTTTGATCCCAGTACTTGAGAGGCAGAGGCTGTCAGATCTCTGAGTTGGAAGCCAGACTGGATAGCCAGGGCTACATAGAGACCCTGACTCAAAAGGAAAAGAATGCAGCTCTTTTGTTTGTCCTACTGTAGAGTTGCTTAGCATATTGTGTGGAATTTTGACTTCCCTTACCCAGATCAACCCCCATTGAATCAGGACAGATTAAGGGCAAGAACTGTGTCATACACGTCTCCGTTCCCAGTGATAGACAGAAGGCCTGACAGAAGCCTTCCACAAGGCTTGCTGGAGTCAGCTGGATTCTCTCATATGGCCAATGAGAAATATGGTAGCATCATTTGTTATGACTTCTTCTTTCAGGATGTTGGAGGAGGGGTGGGATTAGCAGTATCCAGAAAGTCTCACAGAGTACAACTTCAAAGATCTCTTCCTCTAACACTGTTATCAACCTAAGGCATTCCAGCATCGCCCCTGAGTTTGCGCACGTTCACCTAGCTCTGAGAGACAGTTGTACACTGTTCTCTGGGCAGCACGAGTCAGGAAATGAAATGAGGATGCTTGCAGGGTATCTGTGACCTTAGCCACCAAGTGACTGAAGAGAAAGTCCTCCATTCCAGTGCCAAGAAACTCTTTGATGATGCTTCCAGCGCTGTGGGGCTCTGCAGATGGGGACTCTCGGAAAGCTCTACCAACAAAGGACCTTTCAAGGCCCTTCCCATTACCATATCACACCCAGCAAGAATCTGGTGACAGGGTCACTGTCTCCATGAGAATGCCTACTCATTGGGAGAGCGAGTGCATAGGATGTTCTAGTAGAAAGCGCCCCAGGCATGAAGGCAGGAGACAGCTCAGGGCTGCAGGCTGGGAGTTTTGACAGGTACCTGAGAAGCACCTTGGAGCCTGGCAGGGGAAGGCTCACTTAGCAGCAATGCCCTTTCGATCAGGATAGGCCCAGGAAACAGCCCTAGCCATTTAGCTAACATCATGGGGAGAGGAAACATCAAAGCCAGACTCAGCTGTAGATTGTCTTCCGAAGCCCCACTCTGAATAAATGAATTACCAAATGCTAGTTACTGATACTATTGGTAATAATTATCAAAATTCAAGAACATTGCCAGCCTCATCCTGAGTGCTCGGGCTATTCTGTCCCTAGAAGCTCACAGGGCTCCGTTAAGAAAGAACTACTTTAGCAGTGCTGGAGAGATGGCTCAGCGGTTAGGATCATTGACTGCTCTTCCAGAGGTCCTAAGTTCAGTTCTCAGCAACCACATGGTGGCTCACAACCATCTGTAATGAGATCTGATGTACTCAAATACATAAAATAAATTAAAAAACAAAAACAAAACAAAAACCTACTTTGGCTGAGGAGGGCAGAATGCGCGTAACTGTGCTAACAGTCCTGCTACCTCTCCCGTCACATTAAGGCCTAAAGCAACATGGAGACAGCAGCATTATCCAGAGCCCATGTCAGGGATGTGTCCAAAGTTTCTAGAGAAGGCCCCTAGAGGGCCACGTAGGTGGGCTGGAAGATTCCACTAGGGCGAGCTCAGCCATGCAAAACCCTGTCTTAGCGACCGTCAGGTTCCCTGTGAGTCTTCAGAAGGGCTCCAGATGAGCGAGCAACTGCCATGTCTCCTACCCTTCCTTCGGGGTTTCTCCCTTTCCATCGATTGCAGTTGACTTCTGCCTGCTCAGCTGAGAAGGTGAGGGGGTGAGGTTTTTCAGTTCATGGTGATTCATGAAGGACTTGGGGGTTCTCTTTCTATCAATCATTACTTTTCGTGTTGTTGTGATAAAATGCCTAACAAAGTCACCTCGAGAGAGGAAGGGTTTCTTTTGGCTCACGGTGTGAAGGCACAGCCCACTGTGGCAGGAGAGGCTCGGTGCTGCCAGGGGCTCCAGCCTCGGCACTGCTCACATCTCATCCTGTTAGGGTGCACAGATGAACGCGGGGGCTCAGCTCACGGGCCCCACCCATGGGGTGGCACCACCCCATCCAGGGTGGGTCTTCCCTCATCACTTAGACCTCTTACGAAATCCCCTTGAAGGCATCTCTAGGCATGTGTCTGCTGGTGATTCAAAATCCCATCGAGGTGCTGGCAAAGGTTGACATACGTCTCTCCCGCAGGAACAGGGGGGCGAGTCTTCTGTGAGGGAAGACAAGCTAGGAATTTGTCATAGATGTGAGGTAACACTATATATATGTGCTATGTGAAAACTCTTATGCAGTAGTGCAGGCCTGTAACCCTAGTCGTGGTGAGGCGGGAGGCGGAGACGAGCAAATCCCTGAAGCTTGCTTGCTAGTCAGCTAGTCCTTGGTAAACTTCTGGGATAAGAAGAGACTTGACCTCAACTGGAAAGTGTACTGTGTCTGAGGAATGGCACCCAAGGCTGTCCCCTGACCTCCGCTCGTAGGAGAATATTCTCATCCTCCCACGCAAACACCCAACATGAATGAGTGCATGCATGCGTGCGCGCACACGTGAAACAACCATCTGACCTTTGGGCAAGCATTCTTGGTGAACTTTGAATAAGGAAAAACATATAATGACAATGTCACTATTCATTAATTAACTAACCAGTTAATCATTTTAAGTGAAGTATCTTTTGGTGTTGTTAGCATTAAGCACCAATCATATTAAATATTAATTCTAACTTTAATTTTTTAAAACCTATTTTTAATGATGGTTTTTAAATGTTTTAACCTCTCTTCTAGCCCACCACTCATCAGAGGTAGTGGGAAAGAAAAGATATGGGGGAAGTGGACATGTTTAGAAATGGCTCTTTGGAGCAACTCTCATATATGTTTTGTGGAAATTGACAGATCGGTTCATAGGCTAGCAGTGGCAGCTTGATCCACTACCAAACACTTCACAGATACCCTAGAAGGTCAGTTTGATAGAGTCGGGTTAGCAATAGTGGGGACAAGACCTAGCAGAGACAGCCAGGCCTCAGCCTCGGCATGAGTCAATGGGAGGGACCCAGAGGGATGCCAGAAAAAGAAGTTATCCGCTGTGCCTCTCTGTGAAGCAAACATCATTGAAGACTTGAGACCAACAAGCTAGCTCTATACGCAAGCAAATCACTGCCCGGTGATTTTTTAATTAATTTTTTATTAATCATTCCATTTGTTTACATCTCTAATGATATCCCCCTTCCTGGCTACCTTTCCTCAGCCAATACCCTCTAAACATCACGTGTCCTCCACGGGTCTTGTCTCAGCACCTGTCTTGCCTCAGCACGTGCATCTGTCTCAGCTGACATCATTCTGTCAATCAGCCCAAGTCCCCGGAAGCGACGAGAAACTACAACACTCCATCAGAAGTTCTCTGGTGCACCTCACTCCATGGAGTCCCAACAATTACAGCTCAACTACACAGTGTAAGGTGACCAACACACGCATCGTTAACAAAAAAAAAAAATCTTTTACCGCATGTCCTTCCGCACGCTTGCCTCAGCAGAACATCCTCTCTCCTGTGTCTGCTCCGGCCAGACGTTCCTTCCCAAGTCTGCCTTAGCCTTTCGCCTGTGTCCACTTCAAGAAAACACTCCTGGACTCAACTCACCAATAAAAAGACATAGACTATCAGATTGGGTACGTAAACAGGACCCAACATTTTGCTAAATCAGTGTGGTGGTTCCTCCGGAAATTGGACATAGTTCTACCAGAGGACCCA
>JADRCD010171723.1:0-15031 GCA_019843815.1 Montemys delectorum
ATTTCGGAGGAGCCATCCAAGCCAGTCTCCACCTACCCAGCTGCCAGGGCTCCTTCTGTCTTCACCAGCCCCACGTGCCCCAGTGTACAGCAACTCCTTTCAAGGGTGAGCCTTCAGATGCCAGCAGACCATCTTCCCAGGACGTTGAGCAACACCCAGTGAAGGGTTTCCAGCCCTCGTGTGCTCCCCAACAGCCTGCAAGACATTTTCTCTAAGGAATTTCAACACACATAACTAGTGCTTTGTTCCACAGTGAATGAGGGCTTGTCTGGGTGCCAGAGTTGCACCACACAGGAGATTAACAAACATGAGCTGAACCTCTTAGCGGGTGCAGTTCAGTCTCTATGATCTTTCTTAATACTATGCACAAATGTCAAACCACTCTAGAAAAAAAAGAAAAAGAAAAAAGAAAAAACATGGGGGTGGGGGGTTTGGGCCCTTTGGCAGACCTAATGAATGCAGACAATCTGACCTTAGAGATCCTCTTAATGTCAGTTTTACTGAAGTTGAGCTGAGTGAAAGGTGGCCTAGGGCTAAGGTCACCGCTCTGCTAATGGTATGTAGATACTTAGGAGTTCCTCATACACTTCTCGGATGCCCTCATACATAGAAAATTTTTAAATAAGATGTCAAGTGTTTGTGCTAGTACTTCACATAAAGCTCATGTGTCCCAAGAGAACAATTGACTTCTCTATGAATGGTTTGGGGGCCCAACTGGAAAGGAGGGACTAACCTGCTGTGACATCATTGCACACAAGGACCCAGTTGAGGTTGGGCTGCAGGGGTCCCTTCTGGTACAGGGTCACCCCACACATTGCCCTGTGGTCCCACACAGTTTTACTAAGATGTCTGTATTCATTCCTAGGGCTGACATGAGGAAGAAGTGTGGGTTTGGGAGGCATAGACAACAGCAAAAGTGTTTCCTCGGTCTTCTAGACATGAAATTATAAGAACAAAATGCATAAGAGTGAAAATACAAGCAGGATTGATGTCTCCTGAGGCCTCTCTCCACAGCTTGCCAATGACTGCCTTCCCTTCGTCTTCACACGCTCTCCCGTGTGTACATCTGAGCTCTAATTTTCTCTTCTCACAGAGGTACTCGTTACATGGGATCAAGGCCCAACTCTATAAACTCATTTCATTGAAATGTCCTTTATAAAGATACTATATCCAAATATAACCTCATCTTGAGTAATGGGGGTTGTGGGTTCAGCATACAAGGTGAGGAAAGGGGACCCAATTCAGCACATAATAATATTCGTGTAATCCATTTACCACACTTTCCTGATTCAAAGACATATGTTAATTTGTTAATTCAGATTTTTTTTTAAATATTTGTGAAAATAAGGCCCCATCTGACCAAAATCTATAGTGCTTGAAGTTTGATTTTCAGGCATTTTTACATAATGATAATAATCTGCATACTTCCTCTGTACTACGTTAGATAATACCCTGATTCCAATTTTATAAATTAGAAAGCTGAGGGAGCCAGGCTGAGATGTGGGAGAGTGGAGTTTCACCACTGTGCTTCTATAAATGTTACCAACTACTACTGCCTTTTAGGGTGAACTCACAAATGATATGCATGGAACAGAAGAACACAGTGCCCTAGGCATGTACTTCCAATGGCACGGTCATCCCCACAGAACAGTATGACCCTGATGCTCCCCCACGGGCACGTATTTTCAGTCTAACAAAATATCATGAAAGCTTACCCAGTTCTTCTCTCACTGTAGGTGTGAGTCCCAGTTGTCTATTGAATATAAGTTTTGAAGGATAAATAGTCTCTGTGTTTGAAAGACTCTGTGTCGAGTACAGGAAGAATACATGTAGCAAATTAGTACAACCAACGTGTACAATATTTGTGGGATGCATGTTGCTGGAGTCATATAAGGAGCTGAGAAGTCTGAGAGGATGGACATCGCTTCTAGCTGGATGATGTGGAGGGGAGGGCTGGATAAGAGGTGGAGGCATTGAGCTGCCCTTGGATGTGAGTAGCTCATTTTCTGTTGCTGTACCTGAATACTCAAGACTCAATAAATTTGCAAACGGTAGTTGTTTATTTAACTATGCTGATTGTAAACCCTAGCTGGAGATGATACCACATTCCTTTCTCTTTGGCCCCTGCAGCCCTGGATGCAACTAATACCCTTCCTTCTATATACAGCAAGCTATAACAACATCACTTTTTACTCCATGAACAACTCCTTCCATCCATCAAATCTCTTAAATTCCTGAAATCCTTTCTCAGCTTCCCCTGCAGGGCACCAACCTAATGTGAGACCTGGAGCTTATCTAAAGATTCACTGTAACCTAAGCTAGAGGATTCTGGGACTTCATATAGCCAGGTCACCTGTTCCAGTGAATCATTTCCATCTGTCAGCACAGCCAGAAAGAAGAGGGAGAGAGACTCACAAGCACACAGGGGAATCAGTCCTCAGCAGTTTGCCAAACTAAGTGTTCAGATGGAAAAAGGATCATTTACCAGCTCCGAGCTGTCTCCTGGAAGGGACCAGGGGAAGGAGCAAAGTGGCTGCACTCTGTTGATCCATCACTAGCTCACAAGAGCCAGCCAATGTGTGCTTGCTGCTCAGACACTAACATCATCTCTATTCTACTATGTAAGAAGACAGGATGGGGGGTGTGGCCATCAGAGATTGCTCTAAGCATTTGGCAGAGCCATAATCCTACACACGATACCATAGTGGCTCAGCATCCTAAGGGACATAAGTAATAACCACATCAATGTCTACAGCATTATAAGGAGCCATGATTATATGATTTGATATTTGCAATGAGTATAAAGTAAGGGAGCTGACCCCGCCTCTTACTGCTGATCTTGCAGTTAAGTTCATCCCACTTTGGGAATCCCATAAGCTCTTCCACTCACAGACATCACACTAATACTCTCCGTTCAGGACATTATTCCGGATGATGTCATGTCGTCACTCTCTTCATTACCAACAGATGACAGTGATGACCACGTAAGGTTTCTTTGTTCTCTGCCACCCGTTCAGGCCACTGTGGCTCCAGTGCTTCATTGTTGCATTTATTAAACAGTGAGGCACTGAGTAGTCCCTTTATGCCAGACACTATTCTAGGACTGTGGGAAACGGTAACCAAAGTTCCCATCCTTGTGGGGACTCTAATCCGTCTAGGCAAACTGGGAAAACAATGAGTAATTGACCTAATAAATAACTACCTAAATAGTAAAATGAGGAAAGAACTATGGAAACAAATCACATAAGAAATGAGGGCACAGTGGATTGGCTTGCATATCATTTTAAGTAGTGTGGTAGACGCAGGAATCATGGGAAGTTATTTGAGCAAAGATTTGACATTTTGTGACTCAAACCAGTGGAAAGTTGAAGTTGTGGCCAACTGAAATCATGCTGCCTGAAGCACACTGGCTTAGAGGGAAGGGTCGGTGAGAGCTCCAGCTGGGAACATGCTCCACAACTTAGAAAAGTCAAGAAGACTCTTGGAGTCTAGAGTCCTGGAATGAGACTCCCCTAGAGGGATAGAGTTACACGGGGAAGCCTTCACTGTATAGATGAGAGTTAAAGCTTTGAACTCTGTAATGTTACCAAGGGAGGAAGAAAAGAAAGATAAAAAACATAACTAGAAGGAAGCCAACAGAGAGAAAAGGAAACACCTGCACGAGAGAAGAGGCTGCAAAGAATTGACTCTGTGGTAAAGAGAGAAAGGCGGCGGCAAGACAAGCCACTGTATCTGGAGCCAACTGAGGAGATTGTTCCTCAGGGGAGGAGTGGCCAAGCTTGTCTAAGTAATGTTGACAAGCTCAACTAAGATGAGAACAGCACTGCAGCTTCAACATGGTCCCTGTGCGATGGGTACTGAGCGTGAAGCTTGTTTAGAAAGAGTTTCAGAGAAGGGAAGCTACAGAAAGTGAGTGCAGGGAATACAATTATTTTTTTTTCAAGAAATTCTTTCAAGAGGGGGCAAAAACCAGAGCAAGAACTGCTGGGGAAAGTGGGGTTTGAAGGTTTTTGAGACTTACTTGTAAAATGGAAAATGTTGGTATGGAAGAGAAAAGTTCTAGAACAATGGTCTCTAAAAACAAAAAGGAGCTTAGCATCTGGTCAAGAAGTGAGTTAGAGAGGACTCAGAGTCAGCGTGATCCCGGGAGGCAGGGAATGCAAGATGTGAGGAGGGGCCCCAGGTGGAAGTGGCAGGTCATAAAACCTCAGCTCTTCTACTCATCAGGAAGTCTCAGTAGGTAAGAAACAAGGTCATCAGCTGAGATGAGCAGACAGGAACATGGGAAGAAAGAAGAGGAGCTGGCAACTTATGGGTTAGGGTTGTGGGAATGTCTAGGGTGTGCTGTGTCTTGTTTCAGGGATAAAGAGAAACCTAGATAGGGGTTTTTAGGTGTGACTTTTTGTTTGTTTGGTTGGTTGGTGGGTTGGTTGATTAGTTGGTTTTTGGGACATGGTTTCTCTGTGTACTCCTGGATGTCCTGAAACTCACTCTGTAAACCAGGCTGGCCTAGAACTCATAAAGATCTTCCTGCCTCTGCCTCCCCAGTGCTGGGACTAAAGGTGTGTGCTACCACCACCCAACCCTTAAGGTGTGACCTTAAAGGGAACCCAGTGAGTAGCTTTCGGGGAAAGCAAGCAAGTCTAAGTAGGGCAATGGCTTTGTTGAACATAGACTATGTCAAAGAGATCCCAGAGGAGCTGAAGAATTTTTGCAAAGAAGTAATCATAAAGATTAGCCATGGGATATAACTTTTATTATGTTTGCTATTTATTTATTTATTTATTTATTCATTCATTCATTCATTCATTCAGTGGTGGGATGCATACTTGTAGAAGTCAGAAAACAACTTACAGGAGTCACTTCTCTGTTTCTGCTATGTGGGCTCTGGGGATCAGATTCAGGCAGCCAGGCTTATTGGGAAGTACTTTACTCATTAAGCCTTCTGGTCTACCCAATATGGGGATCTAAACTAAATATGGAAGGAAAGGAACAGGGAGGGTGAGGACAAGGAAAAGGTGGCAGAATAAAGTGATGGGAGATTCTAATAAGCCATGAATGAACTCTAAGATCCAGGCTCCTAGAGTGACTGAACTGGAAAAACAGGAGCAGTGGTCTGAGGTTTTGAAACTTGAAGTATAGAGGAAGCCTGGTGTGGTGGCACGCACTTGTCATGTCAGCATTAAAGAAGCCGAGGGAAAAGAATGAAATTGAAGCCAGCCTGACCTGTATAGTAAGACCCTCTCTCAAAATAAAAAGGAGAAAGAAAAAGAAGGGACAGGAAAGGAAGAGAAGACGAGAAGGAAAAGACAGAATGCAGAAGTGTCATCGTTATTGGTGTCTGGTTTGATCTGGAACATGCCGTGGAAGGGAGTGGCTGAGTACAGAGCACCGAAGCAGTAAGAGTCAAAGCATGGGGGATGCCAGAGCTTTAGAAAGCACATCTGTCAGGATCCTAAAATCCCCAAATATTCAGATGGGAAAAAAACTAATAAGACTAATAGCAAATAAGGAGCTAAAATTTTAATAATAGTAATTTTTTAACAAAGCAGAGAGGGAAAGGAAAACAGGGAGAAAGAGAGCCATTCCACTTTAATGTATAGAAGTGTCAATGAAAGTATGATGGATAGTTGAAATTATCAGCTTAACATATTTGTAATCAACTGGGGACAAGCCTCTGGCCATCCAATAAGAACTGGGTTAAGCACCTAAAGTGGGTGGCACCATTCCCTGGTCTTGGAGTCCTGTACTGGATAAAAGGAAGGAAGGAGCCAAACACATTCATTCTTTACTCTCTGCTCTCTGATAGGGAGGAAATGTGACCAGCTGCTTCAAGTTGCTGCCACCTTGAGTTCCCTGTTGTTATGGCCAATACCCAGAACTATGAGTTGAAATTAACCCTTTCCCCCTTACATTGTTTTTCTCTGAGTATTCTAGTAAACTATTTCATACAAGGCTAATGATATAGCTTGGTGATAGAGTATTGACCTCCAAAATCAGCCACTCCCCCCCAAGATAAATTAATTTTAAAAAAATGATAGTTTTAAGAAAATGCCAGAATGCTTGTTTGAAGGTATTTTGAACTTTCAGATATTAAGATTTAGGAATAACCTTAAGAGCCTAATGTTTTAAAAGAAAAGGAGTAGCAACGTGCTCCTCAAATGTGCTAGTCAATATTCTGAACAGTATATGCATATATACCACATATGTGCCAGCCAGTATCCTGAACAGTATATGTGCATGGGCCTCAGGATACGCCAGTGGTGTCCTGAATGGTGTGTGGAAAAGCTGCAGAATAGCCCATGTTATTGTACAAAACCAATCTTGAACAGAACTGCTGCTCTTTGGAATTGGTCCCCAATGTCATGCAATCAGAGGAAGAGAACAAAACTGTTTAGATGACAAAAATTCTAACCTCGTCATATTTGTCAGAGTCACAGAATGATGGATCTGAAAACAGGGACCAGGAAATCATGTGATCCTGATGACCCTGCTCCTGCATTTCAAAGGGGTTCCTGCTGCCCACATCAGTGTCATACAGTGAGCTCCCCCTCAAATTCTTAGTTCCTTTCACATTTACACTTTACTTTTGGACTACCTCGTAAATTCCTGTGGGAAGGTTGTCTCTTGTATAACGCATGATATATATACCAACACCTGGGGTCAATAATATCACCATGTGTGCCAGTAAGAAGCAATGCCTGAGTTTTCTTATATTCTGCTTCTTCCAGACTTCTCTTGAGAATCCACCTTGCTCCTTGTCCGGGCAGCTTTCCTTGATGGTTTTACCCCATAGTCCCCGCTTATCATTTGGAGTCTTTTGTCTTCTGACCATATCAGAGGCGATCCCTTTTGGATTCCCAGAAACCAGAAGCTGAGACAGTTGAGTCTTGGGCAGTTTCTGCAAGCTTAGGATAGGAAGAGGCTCAGGAGACTCACCAAGTTCAATGAGTAGAATGTGCCCTCGACATCAAATCCCTTCTTTATAATGAGCTGCTTAGATCCAGGCCACCTGAGCAAAGGACAGAAAGCAAGTGAGGGAACAGTTGGTGAGCATGGGACACTAGGCGTCCTGTATTCTTTGACTTTTGAAGTCTCCCTTGCCCTTTAATGCCCTGCCCCAAGAGAACATCTGTGCTTTGTGATATATTTCCCACTTCCATGTTCTTCCCATCTCAGCTCAGCCCCACTCAGCCACCACCATGGCATGGAAGCTATTAATTACAAAGCCTGAAAGTGCTTGGTTTCTGCTCTCAAAGAGCCCATATACACAATCCAGGGCTTCTGTGCACAAAATAATCCTAGTCTCTGACTGGTACCAATTGTCCTCTCTACTGGCCTGTCCCATCTCAGAAAGGTTTAGCACAAAGGGTTCAGGGTGATAAGTCTCTGGTTGTTCTACCATTCATTGCAAATAGGACTCTGAGACAGTTATGTTCCTATGCTTATGTAATAATCACTTCCTTCTTAGCATTAGAATCAACCCCTAAAAGTCTCCACCGCTATCTGCTCAGTGACTCACAGACCACAAGCCTTCAGTTCAATGAGCTCACAAACACTGCTCTGAGAATGAAGCCATGACTCTTCCAGCCCCAGATTGTTAGCCACAGCCTAGGCCTCATGCTCTTTTGCACTGCCCCTTGCCTCTTGTGGGCCCTGTGTTTTGTATGTTGTATCTTAGAGCCAATGTGATTCCAGAGCAGTACTGAAAGCAGACACAGGAGGATCTGGGGAGCTTGCTGACTAGCCAGATTTGTCAATCAGTGAGTTCCATGTTCAATGAGAAATCCTAGCTCAAAAAATAAAGCGATGAATCTTAAAAGAAAAAGATACCTAATGTTGATTTCTAGCTTCTGTACATGCATTCATAGGCTTTGCACACATGTGTAGACACACCTGTACAACGCACACATACATGCATGCACACATGGAAGAGGGGGAAAGGCGTAAATAGGGCATTTGAGCAAAGCAATGAGGATTTAGAAATAAAATGAACAAAAAGTTTCACACAAGGCCTCCTAGAACAAGTCATGACCACTAACCAGTGACAGAGGTACCTGGGAGACATTATTAAGCAAGGCTGTAGGATGCAGGGTATATCAAAGGATCAACAGATAGATGATGATGTTTGTCCTGCGGCCAGAATGCCAAACCACAGAACCAAGCAGTACATTCTGGCCAACTCCTACATCTGATGACCTATTTGAAAAATATTTGCTTCCTGCTCCTGAGACCTTAAACTCCGAAGCTACAGAAGTCATGATTCCCCCAATAGACAAAATAATGGCTCCATTGAACTAGAAGCTGAGTTGGCCAACTAGCTACATTAGGCTCTTTGTGGTTATGAAACAATAGCCTGATAAAGAGGTGGTTGTTACATATTGAAGGCAGAGAGTAATAGGTCCAGAATGCTGAGGACTCTGTGGGGCATCTCTTAAAATAGAGTCTTCTGTGATGACAATGTCTGTGTGACATTGTATAAACAATACAATCAAAGGCTAAACCTGTAGTATAGCTCACCCACCGCATCAGTGACTGTTTTTCTTATTGTTGCAACACAATACCTAACAAAGCCAACTTAGGGAGAAAGGCTTTGCTTTGGCTCAGGATTGGAGGGGATATAGTCTGCCACGATGATCATGGTGGCAAGGGACTTAGGTGAGTAGTCACACTGCATCCATAGCCAGAAAAGAGATAGGAATAAATGGTGCCCATACTTTGTCCTTTACCATTTTTTATTCTGTCAAGGACCCCCCTCCAACCCCAGCTCATGGGTTGATACCACTCACATTTAGCTCTCTCTGGAAACACTTACAGATACGCCCACAGGCATGTTGCCTAGATGATACTACATCCAGTTGACAATGAAGATTAACAATTACATTTACCAGGTAAGAACTTTATCCAACACAAAAGTAATAACTGAGAACAAAGAAATTGGAAGCAAGAGGAGTGTGACAGACTTCGCATCGCTGTCAGAAATGCCTGAAAGACACAACTTAAGGAAGATTTGTTCTGCCTTGCCACTTCAGAAGTTTGAGCTCCCCCTCCTGACCTCCCCACCACCACCACCAATCCATGCTCAGGAGAGTGTGATGGAGCAGAGCAGACTGGTAACTATAAATCCATAGAACAGATCAATCTACTTATAAATCAGTGACCTCATAATCTAGTCACAAAATCCTACCTCTGACCACTGCTGTTTTAGAGACCAACCCAGTTCTCAGTGGGGTGGCATTTAAGATGCATTATTCAGTATCCATCATTCAACTGCACTTGTATCAGAACTGAGTTATGAATTGAGTTATGTGTAAGCAAGGCAGAATACAAGGCACCCATTTTTGTGATGTGGACCAGGGGGAGAGAGAGGCATAGATCTAGATCCTCGGTACAGTGATAATGTTCTGATTGGCTTCCTGATCTAAAAGCACTAGATCCACCAAAAACAATATGATTGTATGGCAGCCACTGTCTTACCATGGGATGGGGGCCAGCTCCCTTGGCCACCCAGTACTGCTGTGTGGATTTAGAAATCCTTCCTAGGAACTCTGTCTAGTCTAAAACATGCTCCCTATTACCCTACTAGCTATACACATGCTTCATAGATTTGAATGTTTAAACTTGCTAGAGTGGCTTCTACTTTGGAAATCTGAGAATCCAGTCCTGAGTGCTGACTCAGTATGGTCGCCACTCTTCTCATTTATGTGACTCAATACTCCATTCTTCCTTTCCCTGTTCTTATCCCTTCTCACTTGGCATGAGGTTGAAGAATAAGCAACTGTCTTAGTCGGGTTTCCATTGCTGTGAAGAGGCACCATGACCAAGGTAACACCATGGTCAAGGTAACTTATAAAGGAAAACACTTAAGTTTCAGAGGTTTAGTCCATTATCATCATGGCAGGAAGCATGGCAGTGTGCAGGCAGATATGGTAGGAGGCAAGAGTTCAACATGACCTGAATGCAAAAAGAGGAGACTGTCTTCTGCAGGTAGCCAGGAGGAGGGTCTCTTCTGTCCTGGGTAAAGCTTTAGTATAGAGACCTCAAAGCCCACCCCCATAGTGATGCACTTCCTCTAACAAGGCCATACCTCCTAAGGGGGCCAAGCACATTCAAACCACCACAACAACCTTCTGGTCAATTCAGTAGTTTTACAGAGTGAACTTCTTCGTGTATACCTTGGGCAACTGAAGGAGAATCCAGGCACAGGAGAGAAAGACTAGATTCTTTTACATTAGCTGCTGATGGCATAAATTACCTGCTGTGTAATTTGCTCAAAACTGCCTGCCATATCAACAGTCTACCTGAGATTGTCTTTGACAAAGAGGTTCCTAGCTCTAAAGCATTTTCACTCTTCTAATTCTTAACAGCTACACAATAGGAGGTGGGAGGATGAAGGGAGAAGGAGGAGGGAAATGAACCATTAAGAAAATGACTCTGAAGAACAAGAGAGAAGGCAAAGAGTTGAGTGGGTGGGGGAAGCGGGGAGGATCTGAGAGGAATAGGAGGGAGGGGAAGCCATGATCAGAATATATTATATAAAAAACATGTTATTTTCAATTTTTAAAAAAAGACTCTGAAGCCAGGACAGTGGGGCTCATTGATTCATAGATAAATCACAAATACCAACATGCCTTGGTCCAAAGATATGGGTTATCTCTGCAGCAGGACACTTGCTATTCTGTACATGGGACATACAAATGTAAATCAGTCACGTAACATTGCTAACTCGGGAGCTTCCAGCAAGTATTCTGCACAGTGCTTGATGAAAATGCTATTTTCTCTGATAAACAGACTAGAGGTCCAGAGTAGCAACCAGATGCCCTGAGTTCTCGACTCGTCTTCGTCGCTTCATAGGGATGCTTTTCATTAGAGATGGGTTGAGAATCACCCAAGGTGTTTGAGTCAGAGACAAATGAAAGAGGGGGTGGAAAGTTATTCTGCAAATGCCTGATGGTTCACAAAGGTAAGGAAGGCATCCTGTGATCCTCGTGACTCAGATCATTCCCCCAAAGACTTCACAGTCAGGAGTCCCAGAGGGCCTGACTCATCCTGATATCTTCCTGAGCCCAAGTGACTGGCCTGCTTTGGATAATGGGAACTGTGGGGACTTTATGTAACTTCTAACTTTGGCTCTACCATCTGCTAGCTGTATAACCACGAGCAGGTGTCCTCAACATCCTCACCATTGAGGTGAAGCGACATGTCTGCCTTCCGAGGCTGTCATGCAGATGGAGTGAAATAGCGTGTATAAAGTATAACAGTCACATAAGGTTCAATCGCTGCGTGCAGCAGCTATTGAAAAGAGCTGACAACTCAACAGGGTCCCCAAATTTTCCCCCACTAGCCAATGCTCTGCCACATGGGTCTGTTCCATCCAACCTTCAAACAATCATCTCTAGGATGGACCGACAAAAATGAAAGGTCTCTAGTCTGTGTCCCGCAGTTTCAATGCAACGTCTATGTAATAAGACTTAGCAACACAGACTGCTTACTGTTTATTTAGGGAAGCTCTGGGGGCTGAGTGCAGGGCCTCACACACCCTAGGAAGTCCATCACTGAGCTTCACCATAGGCCCACTGGATCTTTAAAGTGGTCCAGATGCTGCTGCACTTGACCATCCACTGAAGCTCTGTTTGTTGATGGTGCCATCCCACCCTGTGAGCCCCACACAGGCACTACTAGAAAGGACAGCTTCAGGAAAGGGAGGTCGCCATTACTCCTCAGGTTAGAGAGAGATGAGAACACATTGTACATGATAAGCCGTTGAAAAGACAACTGTTTTCAGGGCCAAGGACTTAGGAACAAAAGGGTTTCTCGAGCCACAGGCCGGGACATTGGCAACCTTTGTAGCAGCGGAAGGATCCTGCCAACTACATAAGAGCCACCTCAGCCCAGCAGATCACACTGAAGTTCTCAGTGTGCCAGGAGCATGGGGCACGGAGTGAAATTGAGCTGGGCATGCTCATGTATGTGATGATAGCATTAAAAGCAAAGGACATGGTCTCAGGGCCCTAGCTTTCTCCCTGTCAGTTGCATTTAAAGGGTCTGTAGAAGAGGGAACTCAGCTGCAACTACTTTGTGGAGAAAGAAGGAGCACTTTGTGTTAAGGGCAGTGCTGGGCATTTGCTTTACTACAGGATGGACGTCCTGTCCAAGCAGCTGGCAGTCCTTGGAGCATATCCTTGCCACTGCCAAGTAGGAACTGTCATTCTCCGAGGCTCAACCATGAGTTCTCTAAGCCAGAGGCAAAGGCTGTGTGCTGACAGACACGGGCTAGAGGGCTCTGACAGGAGTCATAGCCAGCTCCACGACAAGCAAGGACCCTAAGGAGGAGGCTCGACAGCATCTAAGTCCTGGGACTTTTCTGGAAATGTGGCTATAGCACTTGAACATCCAGAAAGGAAGAAAAAAAAATCAGGGAAGGAGTGAGGAGAAAAGAAGAAATCAAAAGGCATTCTCAACATTTTTCAAACATCTATGAAATCCTCACCATTATCTCTGATATCAGTGTGACTGGGTTTAATAACTCAAAGAGGTGTGGATTCCTTTTAAAAGCCACATGCAAATGTGGCTCAGCTGACTAATCCATGCACATAGCTATCTCCTTAGCTTTAGCTCCCCTTCCTTGGGCATTTTGAATTAAAACTCGCTTTGCACACTTGCAGGCCGTGTGTTATTGTTCTTAGTGTTTCTCAAAACAAACTCAAATCAACCTCTTAGGCAATTCCTGTTTGTAGAAATCCATCCCGATCCTAGATAGAGCAAGTGGGGGTGAGGGCATGGCCTTGACCAAGAGGAGCAGCGTATGACAATATCAACAGTTTTAATAAACATTAAAATCCTCTTTTCCCCTTTCCTTTTCAATATCCCCGCAACTGCAGCCCAAGATCCAGCAGGCAACAGAGCTGCCCAGTGCTACCCAGTGCTGGCTGGCCGTCTGCACTGAACAGGAAGTACCCACAGACTCCGTGGGGCCTACCCAGCCTGCGGAAGCACCCACAGACTCCACAGGGCCTACCCAGCCGCAGTAAGTGGATGTGCTGTTGTCCGGAAGCTAATCAGCTGCTGAGCATGAGGAACTGAGGGATTCTGCTGTCTAGTCATCTCCTCACCCGTGAAAGCCTTTCACGCCTGGGAGTGATTCTTGGCTAGCTGTTCTCCCAAAGGGCTTCCCGTCTCACTGGCCAGCGGTAGGTCTCTCTTGAACCCATCTTACTGTGGGCCCAATATACCATCCTAGTACTGCCTGTAAGATCTATATCCCTCCAGCTCACAGTGATAGAGCTAGCTTGGTTCCCAGCAGACACACAGTTGTGCCTTGGGATTGGCATAGACGGTGGAAGTGGGGGTGGGAGATTGATTCCAGGACATCCCACAGAAACCCAAATCCCGGATGTTCAAGTCTTTTGTATATGATGGCATGCATTCCCATAGTGCCTACACACTTCCTTCATATACTTTAAATCATCTCTAGTTTACTTACAATACCTACTACAAAATAATGCTCTGTAAATAGTTATTGCACTGGGGAGACAGAACCTGTAGAGACCATCTCCAGGGCCACGCACCCATCTCAAGAATTTTAACCCAGAATTATTCCTATCTAAAGGAAATGTGCAGACAAAAAAAAAAAACGGAGCAGAGACTAAAGGAAAGGCCATCCAGAGACCACCCCACCTAAAGACCCATCCCATTTGCAGACACCAAACCCCAACACGATTGCTGATGCCAAGAAGTGCTTGCTGACTGGAGCCTGATACAGCTGCCTCCTGAGAGGCTCTGCCAGCACCAGAGGCAGATACTTACAGCCAACCATTGGACTGAGCCCTGAGAACCCAATGGAGAAGTTAGGGGAAGAGTACACATGGAGGGAGCCATGGCTCTAGCTACATATGTAGCAGAGGATTGCCTTATCTGGCATCGGTGGGAGAGGAGGCCCTTGGTCCTGTGGAAGCTTGATACCTCAGCATAGGGCTATGCTAGGGTGATGAGGTGGAAATGGGGGGAGCACCCTCGTAGAGGCAGAGGGGAGGGAGGATGGGATGGGGGTTTGCAGAGGGGACACCGGAAGGGGGACAACATTTGAAATGTAAATAAATAAAACAACCAATAAAAAATAGTTATTATACTGTATTACATAGGGGATGATGACAAGAAATAGAGGTGTGTAGCTGTCTGCACAGATCCTACCATTGTCCTGACTACATAGTACTTGACCCAGGTTTAGTCAATCTGCAGGTGCTGGATCTACAGATACAAAAAGCCAACTCCAGCCTTACTGACAGAGTTGAGCTGGACACTCCTTTCTGGCCTCCACCACTTACTCCTGCACACACACACACACATACCCAACCCTAAGTACCTTAGCTCTTCTGACTTGTACTCAAGTACCCTCTACTGAGTCTTCCTCCCATGTAAAGTAACTTGCCTAGAGTCCCCAGCGGGGCAGAGGCATGCCCGTTCTCAGGTGGGGGACTGCCAAGACTATGTTACTGAGATGCTAAGATAAGCCAAACGTACGTGCGTGTGGGCTTCCAAGGCAGACATCTAGAGAAGACTGCAGAAGTCAAGTGAGAGGCTGAAACTCAAGTCCAATGGGTCACAGAGGATGGAAAGATAAGACAGGAACTCCAAGTTTGTCTGACTATAAAGGTGAGGCTGAACCAAGAAGTAACAGATCCCAGAGCCTGGCTCTGGACAGGTTCTTCACCATGGGTCATTTCATGTAATATTAAAACCGACCTCATGGTTCCCAGTGTCGGTCTGTCACAGGATGAGAAAACCAGAGCGTTGGCAAACGAAGCCACAGTCTTTACTGGCACGGTCCTTCTCAGTTGGTGAGTCAGGATTGGGGGTTGGGCAAATGTGAATGGAAGAAATGAAGGCACATAGAATTCTGGAATCGTACATCTCAGCGCCCTGGATCCACACTCCAGAACATCCTTCAGGCATTGCCACGTCTACAAGATGGCTCAGAAGAAGGTATCACATACCAAACTCCTAAAGAGTAGGCATTGGATTTAAAACAATC
>JADRCD010171724.1:0-12716 GCA_019843815.1 Montemys delectorum
GCATGTTCTTTGGCAAACACGAGGTGGTGATGGTGGCCTTGGGTCGAAGCCCATCTGACGAATACAAAGACATCCTACATCAAGTCAGCAAGAAGCTGAGAGGTGGAGCTGGGCTCCTCTTTACCAACCGCACGAAGACGGTAGTGAATGAGTGGCTTACGGAGTGTACAGAAAGGGTTTCTGCTAGGGCCGGGAGCAAAGCAACTTTAACTGGGAGCCTGGATCCAGGGCCCTTGACGCCGTTCCCTCATTCCATGGAGGCACAGCTGAGACAGCTGGGAATGCCCACTGTCACTGCCCACCTCAAGAAAGGTGTGGTGACCCTGACTATGAAGTATGCAAGGAGGGTGACATGCTGACCCCAGAGCAGACCCATGTCCTGAAGCTGTTTGGGAATGGGATGGCTGAATTCAAAGTTACCATCAAATTCATGTGGGAGGCCCCGTCGTGAAGATTCCAGCAGAGAATCGGGAGGATGACCTGCCTGAGATCGTACCTGAGTCTGAGGGAGAATCTGAGGAGGATGACAGCTGACTCTGAGAGCCAGGCCCGAGGCCTTCCAGCAAGTGCTTCATCTCCACTGCACTCCAGTACTGTCACCCCTCTGGACAGATCAGCTATTTATTTTGCTATGGATAAAGACAAGGAAAGGTGCTAGGAAATGACTTCGTTTCTTTATAGAATAAAGTTTTGTCCACAGGGTGTTCCCTGTAGACAGCAGGGGGAGAAAAAGAGTTCTGGTTGCAGATCTAGCTCTGGTTCTCAGTCACCCATGTGACCTCAAGAAGCCTCTGTCTGCCTTTGAGTCTTCATTTATTCCTCTGTCAACCACGAAAGTTGGACCTGGAGCCTCCATCCCTGTCATCGGGTAGCAGGCTTGAGTGCTTGGTGTCTGGGAGGAGCAGGTGAGGCTGAGCCTGGCACGGAGCTGGGCACTTCCAGGGTGGCTGAGCGCCCTCTAGAGGAAGACTCTGGAGTGGCAGAGAATCTCTTTCTCATTCTGGGAGAGCTCCCATGAGTCTCAGGAAATACCGAAAGAGGGATCCTCCAACACAGTGCAGGCCCAGAACCTCGGGAGAAGACCTTACTTGGAAATTGGGCCTTGCCAACAGGATCAAATAGAAATGGAAGATCCTGGATCAAGCTTCCCACTAGTGTCTGTGGTCCTTTGCCCCGGGGAGAAGGCCTTGTGAAGACATAGGCAGAGACTGGGGTGATGCCATTGGGAGTCCAAAATCTGTGACTCACGATCCTCCTGCCTCAGCTCCGTACTGAGATCAGAGACATTCCTCATTCCATTTAAGAGGAGTTTAGACAGTTGCTGTTGAGACTCGCTCTGGACTCTCATCAGTGGCCTCTGGGAGAAAAGAGCCGATGATTTTAGGATTTGGAAATTCTGGCTGCACTGGGAGGAGGACCGACCGAGTGAGTATTGAGGGATTTTCTGGTTTCACACTGGGGAATTTCAGGTTTTTTTTTCTTAATAGTTACTTATTTATTATATGTAAGTACACTGTAGCTTTCTTCAGACACCCCAGAAGAGGATGTCAGATCTCATTACGGGTGGTTGTGAGCCACCATGTTGTTGCTGGGATTTGAACTCAGGACCTTTGGAAGAGCAGTCAGTGCTCTTAACTGCTGAGCCATCTCTCCAGCCCCTCAGGGGATTTTTTTAATGAGGGTTTTCTGAGTTGGACACTCTAGGTGGAGATCTGCTTTCTCAGAGGTTTTAAACCTCTATCAAAAAGAAAAAGGAAAAGGAAAAGGAGGCGGGAGAGTCGGCAAGATGGCAGGTGAGGATGCTTGCAGCTAAGCCTAAACCCTGATTCCCTGAGAGAGCCAAGCTGCCCGTTGTCCTCTGATCTCCACGTTTGCAGTGTCTTGCACATGTGCATACACATGACAGGGTGGAGGTGGGGGTGACCCGGGACACACAAAAGCATATTGGGCATGGTGACTCATGCCTGTAATCTAAACACAGGAGTCTGAGAAAAGATAGTAGCTGAAGGTTCACAGCCAGCCTAGATGACAGAATCCGTCTCAAAAAAAAGAAGAGAAAAAAAAAAAAAAAAAAAAAAAGACTAGGTGACAGACACCTTACTCCCAGCACTCAGGAATCAGAACAAAGAGAGTCTCAGTGAGTTCAAGGCCACCCTGGTCTACACGTCGAGTTCCAGGCTAGCCAGAGCTACAAAGTAAGACCTTGTCTTAAAAACAAAACAAAACAAAACAAATAAAACAAACAAACAAAGGAGAGCTAGAGATATGACTCAACAGTTAAGAACACTTACTGCCCTGGAGAGCCCAAATTGGTTCTTAGCACCCACAAGTCGGCTCAGAACCCTCTGTAATTCCAATCCTAGGGTATCTGGGATCTTCTTCTGCTCCTTTCAGATATAAGAAACATACACAGTACATATACATACATGCAAGCAAACAAGAAAATAATAAAATAAAAAAGAATAAATATCTTCTAAAAACCACAGAAGTTATGCACATTACAAGATAACAAGCCTTGGTCTGGGTTTTGAGCAGCTTCTCTTGAGAGCCCCTTCTTAGTAAGTGGAGGGGCTAAGATTGGAATCCAAGTTGACCGACATTCAGAGCCCAGCTCTAAATCACAAAGGCTGACCTCTGTAGATCAGCCAAGCTGCCCTTCCCAAAACCGCCTGTAGGGGCGTCAGAGAGCAGCAGGTGTTTCCTGGCCAGCGAGGGGTGTCGCAGTCTTAGGCAGTAAGAGACCCTGGGTGCCTGGGACAGCTGAGTCTAGAGAAAAAAAACAAAACAAACTAGAATCAGCCCCATCCCCATTTTACAGAGGAGGAGTCTTGGTCCTAGAGAGAAGAGGAGGAAGGGCCGCTCTGGGGTGACTCAGCATCTCTGACCATCCTCCGCCTTCATTCCTGCTGGGAAACCCGAGTTTCTTCAGCTTGTGGAAACAGGGAGAGAAAGACAGGGAGGTGATAAATATTGGCCAAGGTTCAAATACACCACGTGGGCTTCTTCTTCTGTTGGGGCCACAGACCTTGAACAGAGGATAGGGTGATATCATCATGTGGCACCTGATAAGTTATTTCTCTGCCGGTGAAATGAGCCAGTTCAAGCTGAATTAGAGTACATGTAAAGGCAGGTTTATTGGTAAACCATTCTTGATCGAGTTCTCTGGTCTGAAGGGATGAGGCCAGGGAAGTTGTCATTGAGAGGGAGACAGAGGGAAGAAGACAGAGAAAGAGAAAGAGCATGGGCTGCAGAGAGAGAAAATGTACAGATGGGGAGAGAAGAAGGAAGCGACCAAGATGTCTGCGTTATACAGGGAGGAGCCTCTGGGAGGAGAGAAGCACAGCCTCTGGGCTGGAAAGTTCAGGTATACTAACTAGGTCGGGACTGCATGGAGAACCTGGAGGTGGGGTCAGCCTCGGTATGTAAACTATACACCTCAGCCCCTTATCCCGGCCTGAAACCCAAGCACCTGCCTTCCAGGCTAAGGCGTCCATTTGTTTGTTTGCTCTTCTGTAGACAGGGTCGGTCTCACTATGTAGCTCTGGCTGTCCTGGAACTAGCTATGTAGACCAGGCTGTCCTCCAGCTCACAGAGATCCTCCTGCCTCTGCCTCCAAGGGCTTGTGCCACCACACCTATCTCAGGCAAGATAGGCATCTGGAAGCCTATCTTGGACCTTTTGCAATTTAGGCACACACACACACACCCAAACACTCGTGGTGTGTGGGTGTGTGTGTATGCACATGGATGTGTGTATTTATGTGGAGACCTGAGATTGACATTGGATATCTTCAATCTCTCTCTCTCTCTCTCTCTCTCTCTCTCTCTCTCTCTCTCTCTCTCTCTCTCTCTCTCTTGTCTTTCGATACAATGTCTTTCTCCTGGAGCTCACCAATCAGGCAAGATTACAGGTGCATTTCACCACACCTCTCTTTTTACATTGTGCTGGGGATTGAATTCAGCTCCCAATGCTTGAAATAGCAAGCATTTTATCAGATGAACCACTGACACAACCTTTGCATTTTCTAGGATTCCTAAGCAGCAGCAATCAGTAGGTCTCTGGAGCCTTGCACCTCTGAGGGTTGGTGGCTACAGTGAAGGTACAAGGGTCAGGGCATGCATGTCCTCTGGCCTGCTGCCAGCTGTCAATTTCAGCAAACACAGTGTAGAGCGGAGCGCGGAGGAGGGAATGCCACGTGTCTAGGGGCTTGACTCCTGGGCTGTCTAAGCCTCTTTTGCACACTGGGGAAGTCTGAACCCAATTCTGCCAGAAAGCAGCCTCACGTGACATAAAAATGTCACCCCGTCTTGCCTCATGGAGGTGCCCTCTGCCCTCAGGCAGACACACATAGCACACGGGAAGCCATGATAACAGCCAGCATCAGGACTTCCACACTGATGGATGGATTTAGTGTTGGAGTTGGAGTGACTCACCCTTGCTCAGCTAGTAACCAAGGCCAGCAGCCACAGCTGAGGCTTCAAGATGGCAGCACCCTCAGCGCATGACAACAGGACACTTCCCTCTGACGTCATCCTCCCACAGCCTACCACCCATCACCCACCACTTCAGTCTGACCATGAGGCACAGAGGAGGCAAACCCACAATGAGGATCACCTAGCACTCTGGAAGCAGCCATCAAAACTAAGTAGAGAAGAGAAGGGGCATTAGAGGCCCTGTGTCAACCTAGGGGAACTCAGAGAGACAGGGCAGATAGATGTAACTCAGACGCTGGGCTGCAGCTCAGAGGAGAGGCCATGCTCGAGCATACAGGGCTTTGGGTTTGATACCCAGCACCTCAAAAATAAACAAACTGAAAACGCATTCAGAGGAGCCAGGGAGACAGATAAAAGCAGTTGCCATGCAAGCAAGCTGGCTGACCTGAGTCTGCTCCCTGCTCACTGGTATAAAGACCTGGTGTCACTCATCCCACTCTCCTGTGCAGAGTCAGGAGAATACGCCAGAAGCTTGGAGAGCAGCTAGCCTAGAGTAAGGTGCACTGCGGCAGAAACAAGGGACCATGCCTTCATAAGTTGCAGGAGGGGGTTGGAGAGATGGCTCAGGGATTGAGAGAGTGCTGCTCTTGCAGGGCCTGAGTTCTGATCCCAGCACCCACTCTGGGTGCTGCAGTCACCCATGATGCCAGCACCAAGGGATCTGACACACTCTTCTAGAATCTGCAGGCACTGGAACTCACATGCCCACACAAGATGGGCAAAGACTCTCCTCTCCTCTCCTCTCCTCTCCTCTCCTCTCCTCTCCTCTCCTCTCCTCTCTTCTCTTCTCCTCTCCTTTCCTCTCCTCTCCTCTCTTCTCCTCTCTTCTCTTCTCCTCTCTTCTCCTTTCCTGTCTCCCCAACACATGCCAAAAAAATCTTTAAAAACAAAAAATTATGTGGAAGCATTTCCCAAAAGTTGTTTTCCTTTGACTCTCACATATGCACAGTAGCACACATAAACCTGTATTCACATATACACTTGCACAAAATAAATATATAAAAATAAATATTCAAAACATAAGTTTATTCAATAAATCTAATGTGATAGGGACATTCTGCAAAGACTGAAGCATTCTGAATCAATTGTGGATCTTAATTAGAATTGGGGCTTAGGGCTGGGCAGATGATCCCCAGCAACCACATAAATACCTGGCAGGTGGCATAAGTCTATATTCCCTCTGCTGGAGGCAGAGATGGGCTGATCGTAAGGGCTCAGTGGCTAATCTGTAAGTCTTTGGTCTCGGAGGGAGATCCTGACACAGTCAACAAAGTGGAGATCAAGAAGACATTTGGGGGCTGGCGAGATGACTCAGCAGGTAAGAGCACTGACTGCTCTTCTGAAGGTCCTGAGTTCTAATTCCAACAACCACATGGTGGCTCACAATCACCCATAATGAGATCTGATGCCCTCTTCTGGTGTGTATCTGAAGACAGCTACAGTGTACTTATTTATAATAATAAATAAATATTTGGGCCAGAGCGAGCAAGGTGGACCAGAGTGAATGGGGTTGACTTGAGTGAGCAGGGGTCTTAAATTCAATTCCCAAACAACCACATGAAGGCTCACAGCCATCTGTACAGCTACAGTGTGCTCATATACATAAAATAAATAAATATTAAAAAAGAAGACATTTGAAATTAAAGTCAACCTCTGCACACACAGGTGAGTGTAGCTGCAGAAGTACACACAGAGACATGTGTGAGCACTCGCACACACTCATGTACAAACAGACATGCATGTACACACAAATACACACACATGTAAGCACACACAAACACACACATTCATGCACACACACATACACACACATACAAATGCTCAGACACTCACAGACATGCACACAGGAACACATGCACACACACACACATGTATACATACATACACAGACAGCACACACACACACACACACACACACACACACGGAGTGCAGTTGAATGGAGTGTTGCATGCAATTTTGCACTACTTGCCTTTGCCCCAGGAATTGAGGACACACTACCACCTCCCACCTGGCTTCCCTTGACTCCTCGGATAAAAGCCACACACACAGTTGTTCATTTTCAGCTTGCCTTCACAATTGCTGGGTGCTACTGTCTTCTATCTGGAAAATGTGCCCTTATCATTACTCTTAGCTCCACTCTTCCCACCTGCCCTAACCTTAGTCGGTCAGTTGAATCTAGTCCCTGCTAAAGATCTCTGACCCTCTCCCTATAGGAGTGGCCACAGCCTCCCGAGACCTCATATGGTTGGCTGGTTCTCCTCTTTCCAAGGCATGGCGAACTCCTCCTCTCCTTCTCCTTCTCCAAGGGATCTGGAAGTCCTCCCTGTGCCTTCTACCCAGTCACTGGCCCATGGTTTTCTTTATGGACAGATCAAAAACCAATGGGGAACAGGACCCTAACATCAGAACTGCCTTTACAGTGCAGATGCTATCCATTACCCTCTCTAGCCATAAACACCAATGTAGACACTCTGGTGACAAAGCCCAGAGAACTGCAGAGCCTGAGAGACTGAGGGACGCAGCAAGCCTGTCTCTTAGATGTTCCTGGCCTCTCCATGTGGATCCCTTCCTCCAGGAGGTGGTTCAGGGTCTCTCTGGAATAAGGGTCTAATAGGACCAGACAAGGAAGATGGAAGAGCTCCTCACAGCTGGCTGATCCAGCGTTAAATCGATTGCCCTGGGTTTTATACAACCTTGGGGTAGGAGCTGGGGATGAGGGCAGTAGGAGGGACTCTGCTTCTAAGAGCCCGCCAGCGTCTCCTGCAGAGGCCCTAACAGGCAGGCCCAGCACTCCTTGGGATATAGCTCCTACACCCCAGCATTGTTGATGATGTTGTAGAAGACAGTGATGATCAGGGACATTGCACAGAAAAGTGTGTAAACTCTGCTAACTTTCCAACTTGACTGTGAACCTAAAGCTGTTAGGAAGTCCATCTAAAACACTGAGGGAGGCCACAAGTTGGCTGGCTTGTGAAGAGTACATCTCAGCACGCTGCCAGGCCCAAGAAAGAGCTGTTGGGAGTTGCAGCTGGGAATAAAAGATAGGAAGCATGGCACATCTGGCCAGCGAGCATCTCAGACTCCTCACATATGTCACCTGCTGTAGAAATTTTTAATTTCCAACCCAGAGTTTCTACCCCACCTTTGACCATTTAGTTCCTGGATAAAAGACACATACGACCTGTATATTTACAATAAGTTTTCATCAGCACTAGACCTGGGCAGATATCTACCCTCTATGCTATTAAAATCTATTTCCTATAGATAACCCTGAGCAATTACTTACTATGTTTCATCTGGACTGCTCTTAACTCCAATTGGCCAGCCCTCTGGGCCATGCTTTCTTGACTCCTAACCCATGGAGTCTTCCTCCTCCTCCGTCACCTTCTTCTTCCTTTTCTCTTGGTCTCCTCTGACTTCCAGGCTGGAAACCCCAAGCCCTACCTATCTCAACTCTGCCCAGTTATTTACCAACCAGAAATAACTTGTAGGGCAGGGTCACATAGCATCACTTAAAGGTCTACATGCTTGTATCATGTGATCACATTTGTATCTTGGGGGACCCACACTTATCAACCAGGTCTTGGGGGCCCACACTTAGCATTACAATGCATAGCAACAGACCAAACCTCAATACTCACCTAATTAAGAAATCGGGCGATGCTGGAGTTGTTGTTTGGAATCATTAGCCCTGGAGAATGTTGGCAGAGAGAGAAATGGTTAAAGATAGAGTGTGGCCCTCTAAATGATTGGCAGGTTGAAGCCATCCATAGAGATCTGGAGTGCCTTGTGTTGCGGGAGGTAGCAGGCTTTGGAGACAAGTGGGTGGCCAGTTTTTCTGGTATGATTTTCAGTTTTGATACTTGCCAGACCTGGACACAAAAACTAAGCAAGTGGGTGCTGCTTCGATTTTTGGTCACATGATATAAGCTAGTAAAGTGGAAATTTCTGGTTTCTTGGGAGACTCAGTTGTGTCATGTGATTTTTTTTTTTCTAGAACTGTCTTATGAGAGGATAAGCACTGCTTCACTGAAGCAGACATGTGGAAGGATGTTTTGCTGAGAACAGACATGTGGTGTTTTTCAGGATGCTGCTTGGACAAAGGACAGGTGATGTTTTGCTGGAGAGAATGCTTGAGAGGACACATGCTGTTTGGAAAGGATGTAAGTACAATCCCACAGCAGTGGGTGGCGCTGTGTGGCATTGGTTCGCCTTGCCACTCTTTGCTGGGTTTTGTTGGGTTTTGCTCATGACTCTGCGGCATTGGTGGCTTTGGTTTGCCTTGCCTTCTTTGCTGACTTTGTAGAGAGAAACACACCAAAGAGCTTCTCGTGCTGTTCTTCCTTTGCCCTATTGACTTTTCCTTTCCCCACCTCTGGTGAGTGGTGGACTAGAAGGGAGGTTAAGGTATTTAAGAACCCTTATTAAACTAGGTTTTGAAAAATCTAGAGTCATCAAGGATGACTGATCCAGAGTTGAGAATATGCCTTTATCAAACTACCTGTAGGCAAGCCTGTGGGGACATTTTCCTGATTAATGACTGGTCGTGATGTTACCCTGATCAGGTGGTCCTGGGTTGTATAAAAAAGGAGGCTGAGCAAGCCAGGAAGCAGTGCTCCTCCATGGCCTCTGCTTCAGATTCCCCCTACACCTGTGGGAAAATCATGTATAGTAGCATATATCTGTGGTCCTGTGACAAGAAGGCAGAGACAGGAGGATCACTGGGCTTTCTGTGAGCTCCAGGTTCAGTAGGAACCAATGTAGTGACATAGTGGAGGGAGGACCCAGATCATCTCCCACCGCCCCCCACAGAGGGAGGAAAATACCTGGACCACTCCTCCTCCTCCGGGGAGGGGGCGGGGGGGATGTGTGACTGGAAATTAGTTAAATAGCTGGTGGGGAAACAGAAGCTGAAGAGATGCTGAGCATCCTGAGCTCTGTGTAGTCAGATGGAAGGGGGATGCAGAAGTAAATTACACTGTCCATCTGCATGAAAATGAAAGCAGGAGAGAGCTGGCAGACTGAACAACTGAGCTGCTTCTCAGGTCCAGATCTAGGGCTTTGTGTTGGTCCATCCAGACGGCTTTGCATCTGTGAACTGGTGGAGAGAGTGAAGGGGCCAGTGAAATGGTAATATCTTAATCTGCTCTGAATTTCCTGCTGGCAGGGTATGTGCACATGCATACTTCTCACTAACACCCAGTGAATGAAATGAAATGAAATGAAATGTCATGAATGAAAGAGACACACATGCAGCCTTATTTTTAATATGCCCTAAACAGCTCAATGGCTGGGCTACTCCCTAACTCCACATGGCTAACACACATACCCCTCCAATATTCCTGAGTTAATACTTACTAAAATCTGTATTTTATCTTTGCTGCCCTGGATCTTGCTGGGCAGCCCTCCTGGGGCCGCTTTCCCCCTGTACCTCCATGTCAGCTGTCTCTCCCTCCTGCACCTTTCCAGTGTGGTCTGTCTCTTACATTCTCATCATGGTGGAATCCCCTCTTCTTCTTCCTCTTCCTCCTTAGTTCCTTCCCAGGAATCCTAAGAGTCCTGCCTCTGTCTCTCTGCCCAACTATTAGTTGCCAGTATCTTTATTGACCAGTCAAGAACCAACTGGGGACGGGCTTCCTTCAGTCCTACATGTAGGACACTGCAAACAGGTTTTTGAGTTACATAATTAACATGAGAACACAAGCTGGTACAGGCCAGTCTTACAGATCCAAGGCTGCAGGATCTCTGTGACACAGGGCAACAGCAGGATATCTGAGAGGAGTGCCTGTGAGGATCCAGTATTGATGGTGTAGCAGAAGCCTTCAAACCAATCAATGACTCATGGCAATGAACATTTGCAAGTAAAGATGTGTGGACAAAATGGTATGTATGAAGGCACGGGAGATGGGCAGAGGGCAGAAGGGCAAGACATAAGACAACAACTTTGGCCTACATGCTCATACACACACACAGGAACAAAACCCACAAAAGTCCCACAAACAACTGTCATTTTTTTGTCAGGCCAGATTACATATGGTAACTTCCATCTTGGCACCCAGGCCACCAGTTTGAGAATTTTGGAGTAGATCTGACCATAATCCTGTTTCTCTGCGTCTAAAATAAAACAGTCTTATTTGCTCTGTGGGCCATGTATTCTGCCAGCATATCAAGCCTACATGTAGGAAGCTGTCATTCAACAGGAGTTAAAAAAGAAAATGGAGCACCTAACCATGAAACAGTAGATAAACAAAACATGGTATATGTACACAGTGGAATATTACTCACCCGTAAAAAGGAGGATGTACTGTTACATGGTACTGCATTGCTCCAACAGGAAGGTGGCTGACACAAAATTCTGATACCCTTTTATTCCTCTCGTAAGAACTCTCCAGGGGACATCAGGATAGCTCTCAGGTAAAGGAGCTGCAGCCAAGCCTGACAACCCGAATATGAGTCCCAGGTTCCCACATGACAGGAGAGAACTAATTCCTACTCACACATGGACATGCACACATACGCATAGGGAAGTCCAATGGTCAGGCAGGATGACACCCTCAGGAAACCAGCTCGCTCTACTTTTATCTGCTGATTCATCCAGAAAAGTGAGAAGCATCTTCCCCTCCCACATTTCCTCTGGAAAGCACCATGTCTCTTCTCAGCAGCTGTGCTTGCTTCAGGGCAGTGAAGAATGTGGTGTGTGTGTGTGTGTGTGTGTGTGTGTGAACTGTAGTATGCTATTCAGGACTATTAATGGAATGTTGCAAAGAACAGAATCAGAGTTAAATTGACTTATGTGCAAACAGAATGTACGTCATGGAAGTTGGTGATGGGATAGCTGCAGGTATGGCTAGATCCAGGAGCTCAGGCAGCAATGGAAGATCTGTACTTCTGCAAGGGGCCAACCTCCATCTGCTGGGTGAATGAGTCCAGGAACTGCCTGTGTGCAGGAGTTCCACTGAGTCTCAGGAGTCTCAGTCTAGATTTGGATCCCATGGCTTTGGATTAGGTGATCCTTAAAGCCGTGCTGCCATTGACTAGCCATGGCTGCATGTATGCTTGGTGTGGCTGGAGAGCCTGGGTTGGGGCCAGGAAGGATAAACGGGGTATGGGGTACAGCTGAGGTCAGTGACACCTAAGTTTCCAGGATGGGTAGAGGTGGGCTGGAAGGGGCTAGTGGGAAGTATTGGAGGTGGCTTCTAAGTGGCCACGACCTATCCCCTAGAGGAAGGGCTCAAATCCTAATTTCATCAGATTGGAAAGGTCATCTATCTCCCTGTGGTCCGCGCTATTTTCCCGCCGGCAGGAATACACAGACACACACAGGATCCTTCTGCAGCAAACCTTTATTACTATGTGGTGAGGAGAGAGCGAGCCCTGGAGAATGCACTGCTTATATACACCCTGGAGCGGCGTGTTCATCTCTGATTGGCTGTTTGCTCATTACCTCATGAGACACCTCGGGATAGGCTGTGACTTGGCGTTTTTGGCCCTAGCACATGCGCAGATGGGCTGAGACTTAGCGCGCTCTGGCCCTAGGCACATGCACAGACTACGTGTTAAGGGGAGAAGAAACCGGATGCCGGCGCCATCTTGTAATGGAGGCTGCCGGCTTGGGTGTGGCTCTCTACATCTCCCAAGTGCCAAGGAACCAGTTCACACCATTTGTAGGAACAAGCTCTGTACTCTGAGAGTCTCCTCCATTGTCCTGGAAATTACTGGGAACTTGATTGGGAACTGACAGTTAGAGACAGCTGTTGACTTCAAATCCCACCCATGCTTTGATGACGTGTATGACTGGGCTTGTTTCTCAACCTCTCTGTGTCTGTGTTCTTTTATCTGAAAAATGAGGATCCTAAGATTTCCTGCCTCCTGTGACCATTGCCAGGATTCACCAATGCTTCCAGAGACCAGGTAACCTGTATATTTCTTGCAGCTGAAGTCAGATCCAGTTTGGCTGACTCCCAGTTCTGGGCTCTCTATCTTGGCCAGCAGCAGGAGCTTGCTGTTTGAATGAATGTGTGAGAGGGTAGGTGGATGTTTGGACAGGTGGATGGATGGATGAATGAGTGGGTGAAAGGATGGGTAGATGCATGGATGGATGGGTGGGTAGATGGATGGATAGAGGGATGAATGGATGGATGAATGGGTAGGTGGAAGGATGGGTAGATGCATGGATGGATGGAATGATGGGTGGGTGGATGGGTGGAAGGATGGGTGGGTGG
>JADRCD010171734.1:1463-27501 GCA_019843815.1 Montemys delectorum
TTTTTTTTTTTTTTTTGGTTTTGGTTTTGGTTTTGGTTTTTTGGTTTTTCAAGACAGGATTTCTCTGAATAGCCCTGGCTGTCCTGGAACTCACTCTGTAGACCAGGCTGGCCTTGAACTCAGAAATCTGCCTGCCTCTGCCTCCCAAGCGCTGGGATTAAAGGCATACGCCACCACCGCCCGGCCCAAGGTGATTCTGAATATAGTTAATGACCACTCACCGTCACAAACACTCATGTGATCTCTAGGGTTTCCAACATACACCCAGAAAGACAAATAGGCAAGTATTGTCCAAATGGACATTTTTACCGGTTTGGTGCTTTTGGTTAATCTTTGTACGTGTGTGAGTATGAATGTGATTCTGGGCCTGGACATGGGTGTGTAGGGACTACAGAAAGATATGAGGCATCCTGCGTATCACTCTCCACTTTATTCCTCTGAGACAGGATCTCTCGGAGTGTGGGCTCGGCTGATAACCAGTTTACCTAGTGATCCCTGCCTCCATCCTTCATAGCGCTAGGCTTACAGGAATGCAAAGGCATGTCTGACTTTTTTACATGAGTGCTGGTGTGAAAACTCAGCTCCCCATGCTTGTGCTTTATTGAGATATACATATATATATATATTTCATAGAGATAGTATGAGTGAATTCAGATAGTAGAGGAGACTTCACCAGGAAAAGTACAAAAGGAGCCTGGAGAATGGCTCTGTGAGTGAAGTGCTTCCCTGGCAAGCTTAAGGACACGAGTTCTATTCCCAGTAGCCAAGTAAAAACACTGGGCATAGAGGCATATGCTTATAACCCCAGTGCTGGGAAGGTAGAGACAGGAGAGTCCCTGAGGCTTGCTGGACATGCAACCCAAACAAATTGGCAAGCCCCAGATCCCATGGAGAGAACCAGTCTCAAAAAACTGATGACTGAAAAAAAATTGATACCTGAAGCTGACTCCTGGCCCTCACATATACATATATGTACATAAGTGAACAGGCATACGTATGTAATTACAGATGCCCCTCCACACACACACACAAACACATGCATACAAAGAGAAATACCAAAAGAAAAATACATGAAACTCCAACTTTCTGGTGTGATGTTTTAATCTTTTCCTTCTGCACTGTTTTCTTTTTATGAAGACTCATCTAAATACAAAGTATTTAAAAGCGTGGCTACTATGTAAAGGTTCTGTTGACCTACCAGGCTGCATTAGTCAATGTCTAGGGAACTGACCCAAAGTGTCTTCCAGTTGAAGAAGCAGGAGCCTGAGGGAAGGGGAGGAGGCATTCAGAGGAGGAAGGGACGGGCAGGGACTAAGAGTGTTCTGGAAATGTACTGGGTGGTCACTGGAGGGGGAAAAGGGCGCCTTCCTGCTCTGTCCAAGTTACTTAAGACGGTGGCGGTGGCCGTCACTGGCAAGCAGCACATGTGGCAGTGAGCTGGCATTTTCCAGAATGACCCACCCACAAACCTGGTCTTCCTGGCACTGCTTCAGCAGAGCAAACAACAGCTCCCTGAGAAGCTGCTTGCTTGCTTCCCTTCAGACACAAAAACGAATGAAATCCATTTTTGATGTGTTTTAGAAAACTCCACTGTGGTTTCGATAAGACTGGTGCCCATACCAGGGCTTTGCAACCCTCAGTCTGACAGCTCTGAGGGTGCAGGGAGGGCAGAGCTCTCTAGCTCTGCTGTACCTGGCTGGCAGAGGTGTCTTCCCCAGCTCCTCTCAGAGCCCAGCCATGCCTGCAGCCAGGACAATGCCCTCCTTATTCCCTAGTCCTTACTGCCTCTTGGCCACTGTGGGGCTTTGCTGCCATGGCAAACATTCAGACCTGAGGCCAATAGGCACATCTTGGGCTGATTCCTCCAGCTACGGGGTGGCAAGAAGCCATATTTATCCCACAGTGTCTCCTTATGCAGAAACAGTCAGAAAACAGAATATACACAGTGTGTAGCCCAATGTCAGTAAATGTTTCTTCTCTCAGGGCATGACTTGTTTGTGTGCTTGTGTGTTTGTTGAGGCAACAAGTCACCATATAGCCCAGGCAGACCTCAAACTTCATCTCTTCCTGCATCACGCACCAGAGTGTTGGGATGGCAGCAGGCACCATCATGCCCTGCTTGGTGCATGATTTTTTTTTTTTAACATCTGCTGTGCTCCAGGCCTAAGGCTGAAGTAGTGAGCTTAACAGACATGAATCCTCTTCTGAAGGGCTGGATGGAAGTGGAGGAGCTGCGCGGAACGAGCAAGAGCTCTCTAACAGTAGCCTCCTCTGGCCTGCAGGCTTCTCTTTAATTGTCTTCAGCTCAGGTACAGAGCATTCCAGTGAAAAATTTCAGAAGTCAATAATCCCTTTGTTGTGATGTACATTGTAATCGGAGCAGCAGGATGAATTCTCACAAGTAGGAAGCGCCTTTGTCCAGCGTATCTGCACTGTATATGCTACCTGCCCGTCAGGCGTTTGGTAGTTTCGAGAGATGGGATTCTGGGCTCATGGGTATCATACCGCATGTGTTTGGACAACACCCGAGTTACTTAGTAACAGCCCAAAACTCCAGGGCAGGAATGCAGAGGAGATCCCTGGGTGGAGCACACAGGAGGACAGAGCATCTCTGGTACTGCAGAACTGAACTATCCCTCCTAGATATGGCAGAAAGCTCTAGCCATAAAGCAGATTAAAGTGATAGAAAGGGGGAGTGGGAGAAGGGGCTATTTTAGTGTGAAGCCTCAAATGCTTTGGGAGATGAAACCTAAGTCATCTGAAGGAAACAGGTGCAGCAAAGGCGGGACACAGTTTGTGCAAAGGCCCAGAGGCTTGAAGATATTTCACAATTTCAGGGGACAGAGTGCAAGCTGATAAAGACATGAATAAGAGGGAGACAAAGAAAGTCAGGCACCAAAGAGACAGCCCAGCAGTTAAGAGTGCCCCACGCTCTTCCAGAGGACCCACGTTTGGTTCCCAGCACCCATACCAGGAGGCTCACAACCATAGCCATTATCCATGGGTCGAGGAATCAAGGGGTGGAAAAGGGAATAGTTCCACTCACTATCACTCCTAGGAAATTTTTTGCTTCCTGTCCCCACAACTCTAGGTTCTGCTGGCCTAGAAGTTTTGGTTCCAGAGGGCGGAGTTCTCCTACCAGGAGCCACAACAAACATTCCACTGAACTGGAAGCTCAGACTTCCCCCTGGTCATTTTGGGCTTCTAATGCCTTTAAACCAATAGGCTAAGAAGGGAATAACAGTGTTAGGAGGAGTGATAGATCCAGATTACCATGGAGAAATTGGACTGCCTCTTCACAATGGAGGTAAGCAGGATTATGTTTGGAGTGCAGGAGATCCCTTAGAGTGTCTCTTAGTACTTCCATGTCCTGTGATTAAAGTCAATGGGAAATTACAACAGCCTAATCCAAGCAGGATGACAAAGGATGCAGACCCATCAGGAATGAAGGTATGGGTCAATCCTCCAGAAAAAGAGCCAAGACCTGCTGAGGTGCTTGCTGAGGGGGAAGAAAATACAGAATGGGTAGTAGAGGAAGGTAGTTATAAATACCAGCTAAGGCCACGTAATCAGTTGCAGAAACGAGAATTATAAGTAATATGAACGCTTCTGTCTTATTTTGTTAAGAATACATTTTTCTTTCTTCCAATTTCTTTAACATCAATTGATATTTAAGTTGAGACACTAAAAGAATGTTCCCAAGGGACATTGCCCCATTGTAAATTTCCAAATGCGTTTGCGATTGTACAAGGAATAGTTATATCATGTTAGGCGTATTCATGATTTTGTTATTGTTTCATGTAGACATGAGTTATTTGTGTCAAGTTGACAAGGGGTGGATTGTAGTGGCTATTCCTGGTTGTCAACTTGACTATATCTGAAACGAACTACAATCCAGAATTAGAAGGCTTACCTGTGGCCCTAATCTGGAGGCTGAGAGATACATGTTTCCGACCTGAATCTTGGCATGGAGACCTTGAGGAATAGTGGCTATGAATCCCAGAGGATTAAGATAAAAAGCTCTATGAGTTCAAGATCATCTGGGATTAAAGGTGTGGTGGCACACACCTTCAACCTGGGCCACACTTTTTGCTGGAGACCCATATAAGGACATTGGAAGAAGGAAGGCTCTCTCTGCTTCGCCTGCTTGCCTTGTGGGACTGAGCAACTGCTGGATCCTTGGACTTCCATTCACAGCTGCTGCCGATCGTTGTTGGGAGTTGATTGTTGAGAGTTGGACTACAGACTGTAAGTCATCAATAAATTCCTTTACTACATAGAGATTACCATAAGTTCTGTGACTCTAGAGAACCCTAAGACACCTATAAAACTGGATAAGTGTATTTCAGTCAATATCAGATAAAGATCTAGAATATTCCTTTGCCCCACAAGCCTGACTTGACCCTTCAACTTATCTTTCTCAGCCTCCTATTCCAGGTAACTACTGAACTCCTGTAGCCTCAGGCCTGTTTTGCCTGTTCTGGGAGTTTGTGTTCATGGAATTATGTGTATGCTCTTTTCCTTCTGGCCTTTATTGATCAGCAGGACAGTTTCGAGATTTATCATGTGATCCTATAAGTATCAACAATTTCTTCAGTTTTTTTTGTTTCTTTGGTTTTTTTTTTGTTTTTTTGTTGTGTTTTTTTTTTGTTTTTTTTTTGTTTGTTTGTTTTTTTGAGACAAGGTTTCTCTGTGTAGCCCTGCCTGTCCTGGAACTCACTTTGTAGACCAGGCTGGCCTCGAACTCAGAAATCCACCTGCCTCTGCCTCCCAAGTGCTGGGATTAAAGGCATGTGCCACCACTGCCCAGCAATTTCTTGAGTTTTATTGCTGATTTATATTCCAATAGAAAAGTTCACCAGAATTGGAATTGTTTTATCTTGTCATCTGTTAATGGACATCTAGAATGCTTCTGGGTTGGAGCTATAGTGCAGAAAGATGCTATGATCGTTGGTGCAAGTTTTTCTTGTGAATGTGTTGCCTTTGTCTTTGGGAAATGCCCAGGGTCTGTAGA
The DNA here is from genome assembly GCA_019843815.1 of Montemys delectorum. NCBI lineage: Eukaryota > Metazoa > Chordata > Mammalia > Rodentia > Muridae > Montemys > Montemys delectorum. The sequence continues at coordinate 6,478 of JADRCD010171734.1, forward strand.
GTAAGTGTGGATGTTTAACTTTACAGGAAGCCACCAATTTTCCAAAGTGAGAATGAAGGTCATGACTGACTAGTGTTCTTGTCAGCACTTAGTAGGGCTGCTCTCTTGATTTTAGCCGTTCTGGTGAGGATGTGTCGGCTTTCATATGTATTTCCCTAATGATAGTGGCCATTTTTATAGATAAGTGTTTTTGTGAATGTGATTGGACACTCTGGCGTTTAAGTTCAGACTTAGTGTTCTTCTGTTACCAACAGTCTGCATAATAACTATATTAATGGCTCCTAATAGTCTAACAAGAGAATTCTTTGCAATTTACTTAATTACTCTTCTATTAGACATTTAAATAATTTCCAATTTCTCATAATTCTAAACTGCACCAATATTAACATTTTAGTCATAAACTTCCCTCTACATTTTAGATTTATATATTCAAATATATAATATGTATATTTTGCATATTTTGGATCACTTTCTCCACATTAATCATAGGCATGAAATGATTTGTTGTGAGCATTTTCATGGCTAGGATGGAGCCAACACACATAAAGACTCGGAGTTGTTCACCACACCACACACACACACACACACACACACACACACACACACACACACAAATATCCTTTCCCTCTCCCTCTCCCTCTCCCTCACCCTCATCCTCTCCCTCTCCCTCTTCCCCTCTCTCTCTCCTTCTCCCTCCCCCTTTCCCTCTCCTCTTTCTCCCTCTTCCTCTTCCTCTCTCTCTCCCTCTCCCCCTCCCCCTTCCCTCTCCTCTCCTCTCCTCCTCTCTCTCTCTCTCTCTTTCTCTCTCTCTCCCCCTCTTTTGAGACAGGGTCTTACCATGTTGCCTAGATTGACCTTGAGCCTATTGGCCTCCTGCCTCCATTTGCTGAGCACTTGGATTACAGGCATATGACCACACACATGTACCTGTCAGCTTCCTTTAGATCTCTGACTATGGGCAAAGAGTTGACAATGCTCCTGAGTGTTCTGATGCCATAGGTGTCATGCTGTCTTGAGCCAAGTGGAAATGGAAAAAAGAGGAACTCTGGAGGGCTTTGTCCCTCCAAGTGACCCATCAAAGGTGACCAATAGTAGCTCTTCCAGAATTCTGCCACATGAAGTGTCTGGTTGGAGGAAATGGAGGAGTTTGGGGCATACTTTCTAGCCATACTCATTTTTGTGGATCTAAGGGAACTCCAGAGGGGATGCTGCTAATGAGAAAGGACACCACGAGAGCAGCCAAGGTGGGAACTGAAGTCCACTGCAAAGCCAGTGAGGGAGTTGGATTGATCCTACTGATGCACATGGAAGGCTGGGTGAACTCATATCATTGTGCAGGGGGCCTGGAGAGCATCCTAATTCTGTCCACCAGCACAGACCCATCTCAACCACTCTCCAAGCTTCTACCACTCCCCAAACATTTGAGCAAGAGCTTTGCCTCACATGGTATGAGCCCCACCTGAACATTCTTTTTTTGTTTTTTCCAGACAGGGTTTTTCTGTATAGTCCTGGTTATCCTGGAACTGTGTAGACCAGTCTGGCCTCGAACTCAGAAATCTGCCTGCCTCTGCCTCCCAAGAGCTGTGATTGAAGGTGTGTGCTACCACTGCCTGGCCCACCTGCACATTCTTGCTTCAAGTAGGGAAGGCAAATACAGAAGAAATGTGCAGAGCCCATCAGCACCCATGAGCAATGGTCGAAGCCTCCCTACATGGGAGAAAAAGCCTCCGGACCAGGTTTCTAGGCCTCTTCCTGAGCATACCCACTGGCATGTTTTCTTAAGGTAACCCTGACTGAACTCCAAAGGGCAACCAGCAGAACACCTCCATCTGCCCTGGGACCTTCCTCTTGCCTGCTATTCCCAGACCTTCCATGATATTCTAAGACAGCTTGTGTTTCTCTTTCTAACTGTGCCCTTTGTGGGCTTGAGATGTAGCTCAGGACACCATCTGTCTAGCATGGTTTCATTCCTCAGCACTTAAAAAAGCCAGGCCAAGGTAGTGTCTGAGCCAGGAGTAGTGTGGTACAACCTGTAATCCCAACACTCCCAAGAGGTAGAGGCAGGAGAATCAGGAGTCCAAGGTCATTCTCTGCTACACAGTAAAGTCAAGGCCAGAGTAAATCATATGAGACCCTTTTCAAAAAAAAAAAAAAAAAAAAAGAATGAAATAAATGTGACCCTCTCAAGGACATATAGTATTTCTTATTCATGTCTTAGGTTGATTTCCCCTGAGCCAAGGACTCAGGAAGCATTAGTTTGGGGTTTATTCCTAGGAGGATACTGGGCAGAACTGGCAGAGCTGAGATAAAAGAGGGAAGCAGTAGGAGATGAGTTATCAAGCCATTCCTGTTGTGGGCATGAAGGATTCAGTCCTAGGTGGTCCTTTGCCATTTCCATGAAGGGCTTACCACTGGTGAGGGTGTTCAACTGGAATGCCTGACCGTTTATGACAACGGTCGGTCACCACCTACTGTGGGCAAGGTGGACTCTGGCAGCTGTAGGGAAGCTCCAGTGCAGAGACATAGGCATGGCAGCCGGAAGTCAGGCTGCCTTCCTGCTGAGAGAATAACAGCCAAGGCTGTGGGCAGGACCCACAACACCACCAATAGGGAGGCCCCATCGTGGGTTCAGGCTGGCCAATAAACAGATCTTCAACAGAGTACAGGCTCTGCTCGCTTTGGCCTCAAAGGCACAGCTCCTGTTTGTTCTCCAGAAACCTCAAAATACTGCCATCAATCGGCTGGGACTATTTTAAGATCAAACCCAGGAGACCAGCACCTCTCACTTGCCCTCAAAGTACATTGTAGTTCCTAGACCCACAGTACCAGCTTCATCTGCTCACTTGCTAAAAATGTACGTTTGCGGGTTCCACCCCAGACCTACTGAACCAAGATTCCTCGGGTGGAATCTGTGTTTGAGACCTACTGTTCAGATTCTAAATTTGAGAATAACTCAACAGTTTCCAAAATGAAGCATATACATATATATGTGTGTATATAAATTACATATATATACATACACACACATATATATATACACATACATACATACATACATACATACATACATACATACATACATACATATAATTTGTGAGGATGGAGCACTTGTGGAGGTCAGAGGACAACTTGCAGGAACTGGTTCTCTCTTTCCACCATGTAGGTTCTGGGAATCAAATTCAGGTTATTGAACTTGGCAACAAGCACTTGTACCCACATCAGCTGATGAATCCATTTTGAATGTTCTCTATGATAGAATCCCTAAGCACCAGCAGAAAAGAGGGCTGAGACTCAGGAACTGGTCCCCTTTGATGAACTCTTTGCTTTTTAGTACTGTTAATGATAAAATACTCCTAATTATTGGTTACCAGCCATGGAACAAAGCCAGACACCACAGTTGAAGATATCCTAAAGGATAACTGGGCTGGATTTCATGGTGGATTTGTGGCCCCGTTTCCTAGGCTAATATTTAAATTATTTTGCTTGTTTTGAGGTAGACAGGGAAGGGGGAAGTCTGCATATTGCAGTGGGTGGGGTGGGGGACAGTAAAAAGGAAGGGAAAAAAAAGGCTGCCTTGGAATTTTAAATGAATTACAGATAGTGTGACAAGGTGGGGGTACACATTAGTTGGTGGGGGCAACCTTAGCAAAGATAGGGTTGGTTTAGTTGAGTTGGCCCAGGGTAGGTGTGGTCAAGGATTAGAATGGCAAGCGACAGAGGTGATGTCATACCTGGTCTCACAGGCTGACGTTCTACAAGGTAGATACATCTCATTACTTCTCAGCCCCTCCTGTCCCACCCTGTCCACTCAAACCAAGCTGCCACAGAAGGGCTATTTCAGTAGTATGACATCACAATGTGCCCCATTCAGGGTCCTGGGACTGACTTATCTCAAGGGCATATAGATTACTGTTCACATTGAGCTTACCTGCAGTTACAGATCCACAGTAAGAAGCCAGCTACTGCCTGACCAAGTGCACCTGGTGAGTACTAACACCTTATCCCTAGGCCCCAGGACCAGGACACAGCCAACGGCTGCCTTGGAGTCCTCATGTCACGCTAGGACAGAATGGGCCTGACTTGAGCCAGGAATATGCAGGAAGGAGCCCAAACTTTTCTTGGGGATGTTGACACAGCTGTGGCATGCCTGCCTCCTTCTGAGCCTCCTCCAGCAGGCTAATCACCTGGAGGAGGTAGGGCTCCAACCAGCACCCAGGTAAAGGTCACCCATGCTCTTGAGGGATTCCTGTGGCAGAGAGGCTACATTTGCAGATGCCACGCCCTCTGGAGTCTACGCCTCAGCCCTCACCAAGGTCATAAGCAGCTATTGGATGAGCGCATTCTTCCCTGCAGGTAGCTTTGGGCTACCAAGCTAAGAGGGGTTGTGATGCATAGAGCGGAAGGAGGGAGCAAGCGTGGTGCCCCTGTTACTGTGCTTCATTCCCTGCACTGATGTGAGAATTAGGTTATTCTCATACTCGCCATGAATGAGCAGAGGGAGCTGAGGACTGTGTTCTGTGTTGGGTATGCATTTAATGAAGGAGGGTAACTTGAAATGTGTATGTGCTCTGCACTAGCTGTCCCCAATAAGAGTGCTTTGGAAAGGGGAAGCATGAACTCACAGGCAAGCCTGGCCTTCTGTCAGCATGGCTGGGGTTGGGGATTCTCAACAGCAGTAGGACGCTAGACCAAAAGGTCATAAAGGCCATTTCCAGATCCCACATGGCAGAATTCCCAATTACATAGCTTGCTTAACTTGTGTGAGTCTGGACAAACCAGGCCTTCCATGACAATGACAGAGGGAGTCTGTGTTAGTTTGGAAGAGCTGGAGAAAACCCTGGAGAGCAATTACACCTACCTGCTGGGTGCCATGTGGTAATAGCAGCATAAAGCTGGCTACCAGGGTTATCCAAAGCCCACAGGACCAATACAGGGTTAATACACATTGAGCAGGTGAATGAGGGAACTAGGCCTAGGCATTCGTCAACACTCAAGTTCTTCCATTTTTCTTACGAAACTACTATCAATTCAATTATGGTGCCAGGCACAGTGGCGCATGCCCGTGAGCCCAGCACTCAAGTGGTAGAGGGAAGAGGACCAGGAGTTCAGAGTCATCCTCAGCTGCATAGAGTTCTAGGCCAGCCTGGGCTACATGAGGCCCTTTCTCAAAAACCACAAGAGATTATAGCTCATGACCACCACTGTCCCCATCTCACAGATGGCAATAGTTATACAGCTGCCTCAAAGTTGAGGTACTGGAGAAGATGTCACAAGCATTCAGTAGCAACACGTCTTGTTCATGGCAAGGAGACCCTGCATTTCCACTCGCAGTAACTTTCCCAGCCTGCACAAATAACATTTCCTAATCACATCTCTCTCTCCCTCTCTCTCTCTCTCTCTCTCTCTCTCTCTCTCGCTCGCTCGCTTTCCCTTTCTCTTGTTTGTGGGTTTGTTTTTTATTTTTGTTTTTGTTTGGCCATTTTTTTCTGAGTCAGGGTCTTATATAGTCCAGACTATATAGTAATCCTCCTGCCTTTACGTCCCTAGGACCGACACCGAGGTCATAGTCTGTGGAATATGTGAGCCTTTCACAATGACCGCGTGAACCTTACTTCATCTTCCCTTTGGACAAGTTTACATTGTCTTCCTGATTCCTTATCTTAAGCCCCTCGTAGGCTTTGTCCAAGATGGTGCCAGCTTCTCTGCAGACTGCCTGCTTCAGTGCCTGGACATTTCCTTCTGATGGGATGGCACAAAGCAAGTGTTTCCACACCAACAGATGTTCTGGGCTGAGGAGGAAAATATGCTAATGGAAATGAGCCTTGTCTAATTGTGGCCATTTCCCTTCTGTGTGCCACCCTGAAATAGTAGCCATACACTGTGCTTTTTTTTTCACACCAGGGAGCCCCAAATTGGTGGCAGAAATGAGGCTACAGAGGAGCCAGTGAATTGACTCCTAGAGCTACTAATACGAAGGAAGACTCCAGCCTATTCAGTGTGTGGCACTCAGGGCCACTGTCACTGGCCTTGACTGTTGGTAGACTTAACTGTTCTCCACTGTTGAACTTGAAGAGCCTTCTTTAACCAAAAGAAAACAGAACCTCCAGAAAACTAATGGAGGACCAAGCTCCAGAGCACATGATCAGACCTCTTGAACTCAAATCTGAGTTTGTGTCTGATATATCTGATAGTCAGGGCTGGTCAATAGGACTTTCTTTAGCATTGGTCTGTGCCGACCATTAGGGCAGCCACTTGGCCCTTTGAGGCCATGGGGCCTTTAAAAGGTGGCTAAACTGCATTTAAATTTTTAATTTAGTTCGCACTGCTATTCTTGGCTACAACTAACTAATGAGCTGGACTGGGTAACTCTCACTCTCTCCCACTTCTGTGATGTCATCTCTGACCTCAGCCCCTCCCTCTCCAGTCCCTCTCTCCCTCTCCCCCCCCTCCCCCTCTCTCTCTCTTCCTCTGTCTCCGTCGACTCCCAGGCTGTCTACACTCTGTATTTTCATGTGTTGATTTCCCTGCTGGTACTATTTTCTAGGTCATCTCGTGGTCTCCTTTCTTGGCCACAGTTCACTAGGAGGGCTTCAGAAGGGGTCTCCCCTTTAGAAGGAAGGCCCTCATATATCTGTGTCCGATCACACTACAAGTCGTCATTCCTCATCTTTCTGAAGCCATCATCTCTGTTTCGCCTCATTTATTGGCATCTCCCAAGAGTTTCAGTTCCCCCAGAGTGTGGGTGCTGTCTTCGCACCCACCACCTTATGCCTGGGACAGTGCCTGAGAAGACAAGTGCTCAGCCAGAATCTTATCTAAGCCAATGAACATACAGCAGAAAGCCAGGCTGTAGTGATGGGAGATGGTCAGCTCTTCTGTACCCCTACTCTCAGTACCTTACTGAGCAAAGGCTACTTATTTCTCCCAATTCGGTGGCTCAGAAACCAGACACTCGTCTTGATGTGACATCAATGAGGTTCACTTAACTGCATTCATACTAGGTGGCCCATGTCAGCCTCACTCAGGTGCCCGAGGTTTCCAGACCCTCCAGGTAGCCTTCCTTGGAGGTAACTTGGGTTTCCTCACAGCGTGGTTATCATGGAGGGGATATCAAATTTTAATGCTACAGTTAGCTTCTGAGGGAGAAAGTAGAAGATAGCAGTTGTTTTCATCACATATATTGATCAAGCCGAGCTGTGGAGCAAGCTGAGATAAAAGGAGAGAGGAAGTTCTCTTCTTGGGTGGTCAGAAAGCACATACAGGAGGAAAGGTTCCGAGGGAGCCTCCTTTGCAGACAAATATGGGTACTACAGATAGGCAGAGTCCCCACTGTCCTCCAACCTTTGGGGGCCCCTTAAATCCATACCTACTGGGTCTGGGTGGAGCCTAAGACTTCATTCTTTAGTCAGCCTCAAGAGAGCCATGACTGCAGGTCGGTGGGTGCTCTTAGAACACAGCCCATCAAGGCTGACCTACTCTTAGGTTTGTCCCCAGGCCCACCAATAGGCTTCCTTCCCTTGAGTTAAGCATTACCCTCCTCTGCTAAGTCCTGTGAACTCACCCCTTCTCTGTCACCTGCACAGGTTCCTAGACAATAACATGGAGTGACTACCTTTTGTGGGACTCTGTTCTCCAGGCATGATGTGGCCACTCTTGTTTCAAAGTCTGCAGCTATGATTAGCCTCAGAGGACCCTCACAAGTTTAGGCCCACTAACATTCCTTCTTGGAGGAGAAAAAAAAGACTCATGAGGTTCAGGAAAGGCAGCTCCCAGGCAGGACTAGAAGTAGCTCATGAGGCTGCATATGAGACTCTGGGGAGATGCGTCAGGAATGGGGCCTTTCTCTGCCCCTCCCAGATGATGTTTAAAGAGTTATGCTTGCTGGGGCAGGTGAGGGGAGTGGGGATGGGCTGCTGGTAGACACAGTGCAGTGGTGTAACATCCTTAAGTCACCCATGCCCTTACGAGTAATCAGTTAAACTCATTGGGTCACCAAGTTGATCTTTGGTGGAGTGGTTTCTTTGGTTTGTTGTTGATAGCTTGTCTGAGGTTAATACATCTTTGTTCATGTCTTCTCAGGAAATGTTAAAAACAAACAAACAAACAAAAACAAGAAAACCAACAACTCACAATCCTACGTTTCAAACACGGCCACACATTCCCTCTCTTCTTTAACATTTGGTTCTCATCATGCTCTCCCCCCTTGTAAAATTGGTGGGTGAGGCTTCCACAGTTATAGGATTAGAAACCAAATTCAAACTACACATAGTCTCTGACATATGATGGTTTGAAGTATGATAATTCAATCTTTTTAAAAATGCTTAAATTTTTTTATAAGAATTTTTGCCTGCCTACACATCTGTGTACCACATGCATGCCTAGTGCCTACCAAGACCAGAAGAAGGCACCAGATCCACTGGAACTGGAGTTACAGCTAGCCATGAGGTACCATGTGGGTGCTGGGAATCAAACCGGGGTCCTCTGCAAGAGCGAAAAGTGCCATCAACCATCTTGATGATGGTGTGAAAGCAGTATGCACGCAGTAGAAGTCACACCTGGAATTCTGAGTTATGATCTCTTCCTAGGCGGATGACAGGAGATCCAGTCCTTTCTTGGGATACTGGGCAAGGGTCATGAACTTCAGCTTCAGTCAGCCATCTGTTCACATGTAATCATGAGACAAAATCAGAGACTGCACAGGATTCTGCACTCAATAGCATACTTGAGATATTCTTATTGAAATTTTCTTTTAGTTTGGCCCAACTTTGTGCTAATATGTTTGAACCTAATTAAGGTACACTAAGGCATGATGCTCAGCAAGTAAGGCTCTTTAAATGCAATCTTTCTTCTTTCTTTCTTTCTTTTTTTCTTTCTTTCTTTCTTTTTTTTTTTTTTTTTTTTTTTTTTTTTTTTTTTTTTTTTTTTTTTTTGGTTTTTCGAGACAGGGTTTCTCTGTATAGCCCTGGCTGCCCTGGAACTCACTCTGTAGACCAGGCTGGCCTCGAACTCACAAACCCGCCTGCCTCTGCCTCCCCAGTGCTGGGATCAAAGGTGTGCACTACCACACTGCCCAGCCTTAAATGCAATTTCAACTTACAGTGTGCATATCGGGATGTAAACACAGAAGTCAAGGATCATCTGTAGTTTAAAAGAATTTTCTAGATGTTGTGATATAGTCTTACAACTCCAGGTGCTTGGGAGGCTGAGACAGGAAGATCATGAATTCAAGAGCTGTCTGGACTATGTGTATAACAGCTAGAGGTTAGCCCCGGCAACTTGGACTCTAACTCAAGTTAAAAAAACAAAAAAAAGGAGAGAAAGGACATAGTTCAGTAGGCTGTGTTTGGATAGCATGTGTGAGGCCCTGGATTGAATCTTCATTGCTAAAGAGGAGGAGGAGGAGGAGGAGGAGGAGGAGGAGGAGGAGGAGGAGGAAGCATATTAGGCCTTTGGGACTGACTATATACAGGCTCTCAAGTATTGATGTCAAGAAGGGTGCTAGACACCCTCAGTTCTTCCTCCCCTAAGGATCTCTCTGGCAAGATCTACTCTATAGAAAAGATGCCCTACCCCTTTTTCTCTAAGCAACCCCAGCAGAAAAGAGGTACCATTCCTCTCCCAGACTTTCCATCAGAAGTCCCAGGGTTCTCTGGTTGGCCCAGCTAGACCCACACATCCATGTACAACAGTTACTATGGGGAAGTGGATGTGTTCTTTTGTAGCCTGGATCACTGTGACTCCCTGAAGTCAAATGGTGGGTTGGTCCCGTCCAAGCCACGTGAAATGATATCAGAAAAGGGTCTTTTTTTTTTTTTTTTTTCTTACGGGAGAGGAAGAAGAGTTACTAAAAAGAAAACAAACAAACAAACCCTCACCCTAGTTAGTCACAAAAGCTGATATGGGTCTCCTGTTGGCTGGGAGATCAGAGGGCAGACAGGGGCTTTGTAAGTTCCAGAGAGCCCACAGCAAATCAGACCTCCAAAACCATAGGACAACCTCAGAGGGGTCCTTAAATTAAGCTCTAGGATGAAAAGAAACCTAAAAGTTAGCTAAGGCACGCCCCATCCCCAGCATCCTGGCTCAAGAGCTGTTAATTAGTGTGGGCAGTGGAGAATATCTAGGTGGCAGTGATTTGGTCTCCCAAATTATCAGCTGTTTTGTTCCACAGGACGTATCCGAGCCTTAGATAAGCAGGAATAGCCTGGATCCTCGAGAGTTGAGGAGAGATAGAAAGCAGCTGAAGGATTATTAATCTAACTCCACCGTTTTAGCAAATTGCCTAAGTTTCCCCTAGCACAACCAGCAAAGAAAGACATCTGTGACCCTAAAAAAAATGGTGGGAGGGTTTCTCACAACAGCTACCAGTGCTGAAGCAGAGTATAACATCTGGGGGCCTAATCCAAGGCACTGCTGATGTGGTTTACTAGAGATACACAATGCCCAAGAGGCCCTCAAAACTCAGGAAACAAGTTCCCTGTTTGTTATGCAAAATAGTACTAGGGACACAGAGGAAAGGCTGCTGGGGCAGGCAAGGGTACTGTCCCTCTCTGATGGTCTGCCCTCCAGTTACTGAACTGTCTGAAATCCTCCCGAAGCCTACCCATACATTTTTAGGTTTTGTCTTTTTCTGGAGACATGGCTACTCAGGCACAGCTGAGGCATACACAACCATGTGCAGAGGTGATTGGAAAAAGAGGGTCTCACTCAACACTAATGGGCTGTGCAGGGAACCCAGTATGGATCTGTTGAGATTCTCCAAGGCGTCTCGCAGCAGTGTTCCTTCCTCCAGAGATGGGCAGAGACCACTGGAATGAGGAAGGCTTAGATTCTGCTACCAGGGGAGGTGATCTGGAGAATGTTTTTATGAGAAGCTAAAGGCCAGGAAGGTAATACTTTCTCTGGACCTTTGAAGAAGTTGTAAGCCAGAAGCACGAATGAAACTCCGAATATGTTAGAGTTGCTATGTGTGTTATCCACCTTATAGATGAAACCAAGGCCAAGAAAAAGTGGGCAAGTGACTTGGTCAAGTCACATGACTAGTTATATCTGGGATTGTTCCTGTAGGGTGTGATGGACCATGCCTCATACTGTGTATAAGCATCTCCTTGCACTACCAGGAAACTCGCCCACCCATACCCATACCACCCTTCCCCGTGTGTTTCTTCTGTCTGGAGGGTACCTGTTGTTCTTGCTTGAACGCCTTGCATAACTTCTCACAAGCTCCAGTGTGGACCCTTCAAAGAGCAGTCGAAGCACTCAGAGAACCTTGGCCTAGCCTGGGATCCACCCCCTCCTGCTGCAAGCCAGAAGAAGCAGGTGAAAAGTGTGGAAGGCTTCATGCGCCCAGTCTTAAGAAAACGCAACCACCCAACCATTAAGATGACGTCACTATGAAGCTAAACAAGCTCGTGCTTAGCCAAAGCTGCAAGAGTCAGTGCCACGAGCCACCCACTATGCCAGGCGGGGGGGTTGGGAGAGCTGGTGCTTCCAGAGCACAGCACTTCCTGTTTTGTACTAGAGAACCTACCGTGTGGCTCTAAGGGCTGCTTTGGTAATGGAGCCCACTGAGCCTGAGTCCTTCCAATGGGCTGTTCAGTGACCCAGCAGAAGTTTGATCCTGGACCACCAGGGGGGGTGAGGGGGGAAATAGGTATTGTTTAGTTGGCTCAAGTCACAAGTAATTTTCCAAACACAGAAATCAAGCTGTGACTTCTGATCAAGTATATATGCTTAAGTATGCTATTAAACTCTTTCGCCCTATTCCCTCATCTAGCAAGCTGGCTAGAATCCATTTCTGATGAGGGTGTTAAGCTGATTCTGAAATAGCAACCGTCCTAGTGCTTCTAGAAGAAGGACTTCTTTGGTGGTGGCCAGAATGGAGGTTGCAGGTGTGCGTGTGTGTCAAGTTCAAGGCGTTCAGTCATTGAGTAGCAAACCAGCTACTTGTTGCCCAACCACTTGTGTCTTGGTGTGGCTTCTGTCTCACCTGGCTGCTCAGAGTGAATCAAGCAGCCTTCACTGCGAAGATGAAACAGCTAGAGGCACCAGATGTGCAAATGGCTCTCTTAGTTCGTCCCTATGCAGGAGCACGGGTACCATACAGGTGTGCTCAATCGCTCCCAGATGACTCTACTCAAATTCCATGCAGAGGACTAGCCCTGAGTGGGGTCTCTTCTGCACGCTTGTCCCACCAGAGCCTTGGAAAGACATCCAGATCACACCAGATCTTAGGAGACTCTCCAAGAGCTGGAAGCTGAGCATGGCATGGCAAGCCAGGTTTGCAGGTCTGGAAACCCAGCCATCTTCAGGGCAGGACCACTTGGATGAGCATCTCACTGAAAGGAACATGGAGGGAGGGGTGAGAGTGGCAGTCACCTGTCTGGAGTCAGCTTCACAGGGAAGAGCAAAACTATCCAAAGTGGCTTTGTCCAAAGTTTAAGAGGTGTCTTAGTCAGGGTTTCTATTCCTGCACAAACATCATGACCAAGAAGCAAGTTAGGGAGAAAGGGTTTATTCAGCTTACTTCCACATGGCTGTTGATCACCAGAGGAAGTCAGGACTGGAACTCAAGCAGGTTAGGAAGCAAGAGCTGATGCAGAGGCCATGGAGAGATGTTTCTTACTGGCTTGCCTTTCCTGGTTTGCTCAGCCTGCTCTCTTATAGAATTCAAGACTTCCAGCCCAGAGATGGCACCACCCACAAGGGGCCCTACCCCCTTGATCACTAATTGAGAAAATGCCCCACAGCTGGGTCTCATGGAGGCACTTCCCCAACTGAAATTCCCTTCTCTGTGATAACTGCAGCCTGTGTCAAGTTGACACACAAAACTAGCCAGTACAAGAGGGAACCACCAACCCAAAGTGAAGGTTTCCTAGGAGATGGGACTTGCTTGAAAGGACTCCTAGCCTGAGCCGCCTGGTCTACAGAACTGAATGTATGAGGTCCAGTTGTATTTATAAGTACAAATGGCATGACTTCCTCTGCAAGCAAAGCCTGCAACAGCAGGGGGAAACTGGTGGTATACATTAGTTTTGTTGGGTCTGTGTTACAAATATGCAAGTTATTGGACAACAGTTAAAATTTGGCAACTTGAGGCAGGCATGATGGCACATATCGGTAATTCCAGCACCCAGATGGCTGGAAGAGAAGGGTCATCTCAATCTGGGGCCAACTCAAGGCAAGTTGTGGCTTGACAAGATCTTGTCTCAAAAAAAAAAAAAAGTTGCTGTTCTGTGTGATAACACATACAGTAACTCTAGCACTTTGGAGACAGAAGCAGAAGATCAGAAACTCAAGTTCATCCTTAGCTACATGGGAAGTTCAAGAGACCGGTCTGGGCTACATAAGACTATGTCTCAAAGCAAAGCAAGAAAGTGGAGGCAAGTGTGAGGGTATCTTGTAGTCCTAGTACTTGGAAGGCTGAGGCAAGGGGGAGTTTGAAGCCACCCTGAGCTACATAGTGAGTACTGGGCTGGCCTGGGCTACATAGCAAGACTCTTGTCTCAAGCAAGCAAGTAAACAAACAAACCAAATGGAAACTTGTGCATAAAAATCTAAATTTTAAATTTTGGACTTCTTGGCAAAAAGCTCCACAAATCTGGTCGGTCTTCCCCAAAGTAAGACCGACTTTGCAGAGGAGGACTTCAGATGGAGTATGGCATCCTGCTCAGTTGGAGTCCATACCACTTTTGTAACCTCTGTCTCGGATACAATCCCAATCCTCACTCACCACTGCCCCTGCCCTGTTTTCCCTCCCAGGTTAATCGCCTTCTCCTGCCAGTTCCTTCTGGGTTTTGCATTTGTCACCTACCCATGACCATAAGCCCTTGATAGGTGTTTATAACAGTCCTGGGCTCAAAAGGATCATGGGACTAAGGCTTATTCTAGCTCTACGCCTCCCGACAATCTAGTCTTGAGGCTGACCCTTCAAAGAGGCAGAACATTCTTTGCCCAGGTTAGGAAAGGCAAGTTCACTTCTAAAGAGGTGTGTCAACACATAGCTGGGTAAGCTTCTTTATAAACATTTTTTAAAAAACATCCAGTCCTAGGAACTAAATCCAGGGGGTTTATGTCTGCTAGGTAAGCATTTTACTGCTGAGGCACACCTCAGACTGTTGCCCAGTCTGGTTTTGAACCTGTGACAGCTTCTGAGGTCATCTTCCCTATTAATTCAAATGGCAACAAACCCTGCAGATGAAATGGCTTCATTGCTTCCTACAGTTTGCAAAAGAGCTCCAAGGATAATGCCATCAATTAAAGAGATAGCAGCCTTTGAGAAATCCTTTCCTGTGTATTCATGAGAAATTCCACACAAGTTTAAAAGACAGCTCCCACTTCTGTATTTGTCAGGCACTGGCAGAGCCTCTTAGGAGACAGCTATATCAGGCTCCTGTCAGCAAGTACTTGTTGGCATCCATAATAGTGTCTAGGTTTGGTAACTGTCTATGGGATGGATCCCCAGGTGGGACAGTCACTGGATGGCCTTTCCTTCAATTTCTGGTCCACACTTTGTCTCTATATCTCCTCCCATGGGTATGTTGATCCCCCTTCTAAGAAGGACCGAAGTATCCACACTGTGATCTTCCTTCTTCTTGAGCTTTATGTGGTCTGTGAATTGTATCTTGGACTGAGCACAGGGTGCCCAATGGAGGAGCTAGAGAAAGGACCCAAGGAGCTGAAGGGATTTGCAGCCCCATAAGAGGAACAATATGAACCAACCAGTAGCCCCAGAGCTCCCAGGGACTAAACCAACTAAAGAGTAGCCATGGAGGGACTCATGGCTCCAGTCACGTATGTAGTAGAGGATGGCCTTGTGGGACATCAATGAGAGAAGAGGCCTTCACAAGAAGAGGTCTTGTGAGGGATCGATGCCCCAGTGTAGAGGAATGCTAGGACAGGGAAGGGGGTATGGGTGGGTGAGTGAGTGGGGGCGGGGGATGGGATAGGAGGGTTTTTGGAGGGGAAATGAAGAAAGGGGATAACATTTGAAATGTAAATAAAGAAATTATCTAATTAAAAAAAAAAAAAAAAGACAGCCTCTGTGCTAGCTTTCCTTCTGAAGCCAGACCCAGCCAGCCTCCTGATGTTAGTTATTTCAGGAGGGTCTTTGTTTTCAGTCTTGGTGACCCAGAAAGAGATCCTGGATAGGTCTTTGCATCTAAACCTGCAGGATTGTTAGCTGTTTTCTTAGGCTCTGGACCCTTGAGAGTCTAACCCAACAGAATCTAACCCATAGGCAGTTTCCAGATTGGTTCAGCTGGTCAGAAGTGGGCCATAAGCTCAGAGCTAGGAAAGTTCCAGAGCCAGATCTTTCCTCCAAAGCAAGGACTCAGAACCAGACTGAACTTAGCAGACGCTGCCCAGCCCTGCCTCTGGTCCTTCAGGGGCACCCTGTGTCTGCTTTCTTCTCAGTAGCATGGCCCAGTGAGCACTGAGCTGATCTGGAGGGAGGAGAGCTTAGCCAGGCATGGGAGAGTATAGTGCAGGATCTCAGTAGGTAACTGGTTCCATTTATCGGGTGGTGGGACATATTTATGCCCCTGGGGAGGTGGCTAAGGTCTCTGGGACAAGGTTTGTGTGGCTATGTACCATTAGCCAGAGCGGGGGGGTGTTGGAAAATGCTATTCTACATACTCAGGGACTGTAAGGGGTGGGGACCTTAGAAGCTGAAACAAGGAGTGAAGCCTGGTAATTGTCAGGGTACTCACTTCTTGGTAATTGTCAGGGTACTCAGTTCTTACTAGGGTTGAAGGTGGGGAGCTGGCTTTATGGCACTAGGTTGGGAGTGGGGAGGTAGACAGACAACTCCTGCTGTCCTCATGTTTGAGGTATCAAGGATTGAAGCTCCCTTAACCCTTCCCCCGTAAGTTTGGGCTATTATGGTCCCACACTTCAGGACTCAAAAAAAAAAAAAAAAGCCAATGTCTATGGCTCTCTGTCCATGTGATACTGTGATGTACATTTGGTAGGAACTGACTGTGATGTCCTGTGGGCCACTCATATCAAGGGCATTTTCCTAAGCTGAGAAGTTGATGTGGGGTGGGATCCATGTCACACCATCCGGAAGTCAGAAAGTGAGACAGGACAGAGAAACTGGCTTCAAAGCAGGCTATTTCCCTAAGTGTGCCCCCTGAGGACATTTGGGAGATTGGAGTTGTCTCACCTAAGGGGATAGGTGTATGTTGTCCATACCTCCCTAGCTGAGCAATACTCCTACACATGGACAGACAGAGCCATAGGCATTGATCTTTGTGGGAACTCTTGAGTCCTGAAGGACCAGAGGCAGGGCTGGGGCAGTATCTGCTAATAATGCCCTGGAAAGACTAGCTCTGGAGCCCCTCCAGCCCCCAATGTATAGCCCGCCTCTGTCTTTTACTGAAAAGACACGCTGCTCTTTGCTGCTCTGGTCCTCCGTTTCCCTAAATCAACCCATCAGCTGATTTTGAAGCAAAGTGTGGCAGAGGCTGTGAAGAGACAGGCATGCCTGAACTGCTCAATCCATGTAAGTCTCAGAACTTGCCAGTGCAACTTGGTTTCTCATCTCTCACTTGCCCACAGTCTTTATTCCGTTTCTATTCCCGGAGTGAGCCCAGCTGGCACCAGGCCTCCTTTCCAGATGAGCAGGGACTTGCTGACAGCCAAACTAGTGTTTGGCTCCCAGGCGGCTTCTGAGAGACGCCTTGTCCTGCCTCCATGGTCTCTCTAGCTGTGTCCTCTCATCTCTATTCCCCAGATTTGTTCCCTTGCTCTATTGAGAGGAAGGCTCAAGGTCAAGTCAGGAGCAAAGTCCTGGAGGGAGGTTTCTGACCTCGGCAGCTCTGTTTTGGGTCAGAAGCAGAGGCAGCCCTAGGGGCTTCTGAGAGGCCAAGTATGGGAGGGTAGCAAGAGAACAAAACTACAATAGTGAAAGAAATAAGAGGTCATCCATTTGATTGTGGCTGAAGTAGGGGTAGGAATGGAGAGGTCTGGAGGGGTCTAATGGAAGGGATGCAGAGGGCTTGGAGAGACATAATTATATTTTAATTTTTAAAATATATTTTAAAAACACAACATGCCCAGTTATGGGGCTGGAGAGATGATTTGGCAATTAAAAGGACTTGCTGCTCTAACAGAGGACCTGAATTTGGTTCCTAGCACCCATTTGGGGCAGTTTATAACTGCCAGGATCCCAGCTCCAGGGGATCATCACCTTCTTCTGGCCACTGTGGACAGCCACCTGAATGTGTACATATATACAGATACATAAACACACACACACACACACGAATAAAACTTTGTAAAAAAAAAAAATTAAAAGAAGCCTATTTAAATAAACAACCACTAATGTTTTCAGTGGAAGTCTATTGGTCCTTCCCACATATACTGCAGTGTTATTGAATGTGTATCTGATTTAATTTTTTTTTTCTTGAGATAGGGACTTAGCATGTAACCCAGGCTAGCCTTAAACATTGGATCATCGTACCTCAGCCTCCCAAGACTAAGCAGCTTGTATTTTTCTCTGCTAAGTCCATCAGCCCTGACCTTGGGGAGTCAGAAACAAGCTCCTGGGATGTTTGTGCTACAGACAAGAACAACCACCCTCAGACAGCCCTGCATGCAGCAGGCATACAGGTAGATAGATAATCAGGGTCTGCCAAGTAACTGCTCATAAAAATTACTTTTGCCCAGGGACCTTAATGTATGCAGCGGAAGCCCAGATTCACTCCCACTATACTTATGTGTCAAAACAAACAAACAAACAAACAAACAAAACCCATCTATGCTTTTTCTTAGACATCTCCACCCTGTGGGGTACAGGGAGACACAGCCTAGGCCTTGAAACATTTACATCTTGGGTGGCTTTTCTTAGCAGCAGAGTCAGGGATCAGGATTTCACTCACGGGCTCACTGGGACAGCAAAGGGACAGGAGAGGAACTGAGTAGTCTAATGTGAGGTGGAGCCAGCTCTAGCCTGCCCGCCCTGGTACACTCCAGGGCTTAATCCTGAGGAGGGGAGACTAGGTCACTGTGCTACTGTAGTTACTTAAAAGGCCACAAAGGCAAGGGGGCGGGGCCTCTGAACCTTCCAGGTGGCTCCAGGTTGGATGACTTTGTCTCCTAGGCAACCATCCTCCCACAGCAGAGAGGTTTGCTGTGTACCTACAGCTACAAAGGAGGCTTTCTGGATGGGCAGAGGACCTAGGCAAACCCCCCCTCCCCGCAGCACTTACTGAGTTCCCTATGTCCTTGTGTATGAAAATGCAAGCCCGTTTTCTGTCTAGTTCACTGGGAGATTGGATCTCCTTGGAGACAACTCTGCTCCCCTTGGGGAGGTGGGGGCATAGATGAGAACACCAGCTAGGAGCTGGTGGCAGTGCAGAGAGGTTCCGAATACCTGTCGGGTCTGCAGGATGACACCCTGATCCTTAAGGCACGGTCTGTGCTCTGGCTTGTGGTGTCTGGCCCTGTCCAGTCTGTTAGGGACATCTTGATTTATTCACTGCCGCTGCCTGTGGCCTGCACCCTGCACCCTGCACCCTGCACCCTTACCCCTGGTGGTATGCTTCTCTCCCAGGGGTCCTCTCTTCATCCTGGCAGGAGGCTCTCTGCTTGCTTCTCAACCCTTGAAGCACATTCACTCTGCCCTGTCCTGGACATAAGGGCTGTTCACTGCAAAACGCCAAGGGCAACCCCTCAGACTCTCCACCTAGACACCATATGGGCTGCATCACCGATCAAAACACTTGGAAAGTGGTCGTTTCCCTATAAACCCAAGGAGGCAGTCACTAACTCCATGCATAGCTTCAAACCCACCAGTCATCCAGATCTACCCCTCTGGGATCTTCAGGTCTGCCTCTTCCAGGTTTGTTCCAGAGAAGGAAAGGCAAGCCCCTGCCCCTATTTGTTTGTTTGTTTGTTTGTTTGTTTCTCTGTGTAGCCCTGGCTGTCCTGGAACTCACTCTGTAGACCAGGCTGGCCTCGAACTTAGAAATCCGCCTGCCTCTGCCTCCGGAGTGCTGGGATTAAAGACGTGAGCCACCACCACCCGGCTCCCCCTGCCCCTATTTCCTGCTTCCTCGGCCCTCATTCTTCTTTTCCAACCGGCACTGCTTCCTCTCCTCTTCTCTGGGACTGAAGTTAGAGGAAGGAGGAATCAACTCATATGGAACGGACAAATCGAGAGGTTTAAAATGTGCCTGTTCTGGTACACCCATGCTCACAGCAGCTTTATTCATGATAGCGGAGATGTACCCAGTGTCCAGTGACGAACGAATGGACAACGAAGTATGTTCAGTCCTCCTATCTGTGCTTTCATGCCCCAAAGTCAAGAGATACTCCTTAGAAAAACTGCATCTATACTGTACAGGCATGTTTTGCTGCCTTCGCGCCTTAAACAATATGGTACAGCGCCATTGTATGGTGTTTGTGCTCCTTGAGTACCATGAGTTACTTAGAGGTTACTTAAACTAAGCACACAGGAGGCTGTACATTGGCCATAGGCAATTGCTACAGCCATGGATGGAGGAGACTTGACTGTCTATGGGTTGTAGTATCATGGGCAGGGAGAATGTCTTGAACCAAGGGGCTGTTGTACTGTTGTGTAGCCATATGGAAAAATAGTAGTCAGACTCAAAAAGGAAAGAAATCTTGTCATATTTGATAGTGCAGATGACCATTAGTGGCATTATACTAAGTGAAATAAACACTAAAACTCAAACACCATATGATTTTATGGTATTTGTAGGGTCGGCAAGCATAGAGACAGAAGAAAGCTTGATAAACCCCAGTTAAAAACATGAACAGTGAATTTAAGTTTGCACGGAGATAGATGCATCATGACAGGCACTAGAGTAACACTACTGTTGTTTTGTTTGTTTTGCCATCAGGAAATGCACCCAGGGTCTTGTACATGCTAAGGAAAGCTTAAGCTCATTCCACTCCTGACCCTTTCCTGCTTAAGACATTTTTGTGTGCTCCCACACATGTAAGTATGTAAAATAAGTACACAAACCAAACATTCACTGGAAGTGAATCATAAGTCTATGCCAAAACAATTCTTCGGTATCCATATAATTTTATTATTAAAGACAAAAGCAAATTTGTATACAAATCAGATGAATGTGGTCATTTGCTTTTACATTGAGGCTTGGCTGAAGACATGGCTTAGTGAGGGAAGATCTTTTTCTGCAAGCATGAAGTTCTAAGCTCAGATCCCCAGAGCCCCTGTAAAAGATACTCACAGTAGCATGCATCTGTAGTGCCATCAATCTTGTGGCAAGATAGGAGGCAAAGTGGAAACTCCTGGAAGCTCTCAGGTCGGGCAGCTTGGCAAGCAGCAATAAGATACTCTGAGACAGGGTCGAAGGTAAGGGGAGACATTAGAGATTGTCCTCTGACCTCCACACATGTGCCGTGGTGTGCTCACACAGGCACTCACACAAACACACACATGTACACACAAGCAGGCACACAAATCATGTGTGTACATACATATACACATATTTGATTTTATAATTACTAATGCTGATAGTTCCTCTTCACATAAATATGTAGTACAAATGGCAAAAACATGATTAGGAACATCTCAGAAACTGTTAGAAATTCTGTCTTAATCCCAAGCTACAATTCATTGAACAATTTTTTTTTTAATGTGTGTGAAACTCAACTAGGCAACTCAAACAGCAATTCTTAAAGTATTCCCACACAGAGTTGTATTTTATAGGCTGGTGATTCCCTTCCCCCCACCACCCACCAAAAAAACCCCATAGACTACCTACCAAGAGCCCCAGTGCTAGCAGGAGTCATTGGCCAGATGGTACAGTTACCCTCTCCAAACAATATAGATCATTGCCATTGACCTTGGTTGCCTTCCTTAACTTGAAAGTAAGAACCTATTACTGAAGACACTACACAGTCTGGATACAGGACCTGGAGAAATCTAGTTGGAACTACCTGAGGACTGGCTCTCATAGTATCAGAAGGTGTTATGAAAGCTGCCGAGATTCAAAAAAAAAAAAAAAAAAAAAAAAAAAAAAAAAAAAAAAA
>JADRCD010171734.1:28458-40435 GCA_019843815.1 Montemys delectorum
TAGATAGATAGATAGATAGATAGATAGATAGATAGATAGATAGATAGGCAAGCAGGCAGGCAGGCAGGCAGGCAGGCAGACAGACAGACAGATATCTTGGAAAAAATTTTAAAAGTTCTCTTACAGAATAACCCAAAGATGTACTACTGTGATACTTACATGTTGAGCGAGGATGAGGAACATAGTAAGCCTTTGTTTTCCATAATTAAACCATAAGAAGAGTTTTTCTGCCCTCAGTAGGAAGACTGGAACTCACAGCTCACACGAGTCCTGAGCCTCCGCTGAGGTGTTTTAGGCAGCCCTTATCAGTGTCATGTGTGTTGGTATGTGCACTACACCATGTGTGCCGTGTATTCAAAAGCGAGACTGCAAGGAACCATGTGATACAGCACAAGTAACACTGACAGAAACACCTCGGGTTCGTCGTGTGTCTGATTTTGGGTCATTGCCACATTTTTCACAACCACTACATCAAGTTATGTGATCTCATTCAGAGTCAGAACCCGCAGTTTATGATAGTGGCTGTTAATCACTGCACTACTGAACTACAGCCTTCTCTCATCTGCTCTCCACATGACTGTTACTAAATCTGCTCTCGATCTTTTGCAGAGAATGGGGCCCTAAAGGAAGGGAATGTTTTCAGGAAGGACAGATATGACTGAGACCAGTCACTGCTAGAATAAAAGTACCGTAGAGCTAGGCAGGATTTTACAGAAGCTGAAAACTTGCAGGCATGGGTTGCTTAAGGATAGGGAGGTATACTGAGAAACAGTGGCATCCATGGCTGTGTGGACATCAGAGAGCATACTTAGACATGCTTAGAAGGTCTGGGTCAGTCACATGACATGGCTGCTCGCTGCCATTAAGAGACAAGGTGCTGGGCTGTGTAAGGCTGTCAGGTTAGGTGTGAACCTTTGAATTACTGCAACAAAATGTCAGAGGCAACTAAGTTAGTAGAATACGGGCTTTTAGAAAGTGCACAGATTTGGAGAAAAAAGTCCAAAAATCACAGTGCACTTGGTCTGGTGTGATGCCACTGTGCAAGGCACAGAGTGGAGCGAACAGAGAGCCCATATATCATAAATATATAGGCTACTACATAGGATTGATTGTCATAATTGGTAACTGTATACATTGGAACTTTTGAGTGTGTATGTATGTTTGTATGTGTGGATACGTGCATATGTGTGTACTTCTGCATGTGTGTGGAGATCAGAGGTTGATATCAAGAGTCTTGATTGCTCTTTATCTGTTTAAAAAATTGTGTGTGTGTATGCATGCACATGGTGTGTGTGTGTGTGTGTGAGGTGGCATGCACGCAGTGGTCAGAGGCTGGCTTTTGGGGTTGGTTCTCTCATTCTATCTTTATGTGGGTTCTTCTGGGAATCATATCAAGGTCACCACACTTGTGTGGGAAGGACCTTTGCCTGTGGAGTCATCTTTCTGGCTCTCCATTTTAGTTTTTCAGCCAGAAGATGATGATTAGTCCTCACCATCAACCTGATGAGATTTATAATCACCAGGGAAACTAATCTCTGGATGTTTCTAGATCAGGTTGTCTGAGCTGGGGAGGCCCATCCTAAATATGGGTAACAGGACTCCCATGGCTGGTGTCTCAAACTGAGTAAAGTGAGCTAAGAGGGGCTTCCACCCTTTCTGCTTCCTGACTGCTGATACAATGTGACAGCTGTGACAAGCTCCTATCACCACCATAGACTTCACTCTTGAACCGTGAGCCAAAACGAACTCCTCTTTTCTGAGTTGTTTGTTTTCAAATATTTTTATCATAGCAACAAGAAAGGCATCTAATACACAAGGTCTCTCAGGAACCTGGCTGGAGCTCTCTCAGTGGTATCATGAGTGGCTAGTGAGCTCCAGCGAACCTCTTGTTACAGCCTTCCCAGGGCCGGCATCATAGGTATGTGTCACCACCCTGACCTTTTTACATGGGTGCTGGGGATGCAAACCTATGTGGACACGGCATGCACTTGAGCAGCTGAGCTACCTCTCTACTCCAATGCTAAACAGTCAGCAGTGTGTAGATCTATGCAGCAAACAATGCACCAAGTTACGGGATGATTCTAGGTCATAGGGAGTTTCAACGCCGTTGTAATCCTGAGCCCTTTTCATCCATAATGCCCATTGTTGACTCAAATGACCCAGTGATTGTACAATCTGATTCTAAATGTGTGTCGAGAGATTTATAGCCATGGGTGAGATGGGGCATAGACAGGCTTTGAGAACCATTAATTTTTCCCTGGGAACTTTTGCAGATGTCTTGGCTACACACTACATACTACACACTTGGTGTAAATCCATAGAGCCTTATTCACTGCTGGAGAAGTGGGTAGAAGTTTTGAGGTCTTCGGACATTTTTAATATTAGGAAGGCAATATCATATGGTGCCTGTTCTGTGTCTCCCAGACATTCCCAGTGGAGTCTGGCCCAGCACCCTGTAAACAAACCCATTAATATTCTCTTGATGAAATGTATAAATACTCACACCAAATGGGATAATAGGGACTATAAATAGCCTCATGTCCATTCAGGCCAGGTTTGGCTCCTAAGCATGTACCCCTTGCCAAAAAATAAAGTAAAAAAGAAGAAGAAGAAGAAAAAATAGATCACTCTGGTTTTCAGAGCAATTTGGATTGGAAACTGGTAGAACAGAGCCTGTTTGAGCTTTGTGCCATCTGAAGACTGTAAATGAACAGAGGCCCAGTGTGGCAAGGATCCAGCTTGCAGAGCTCTAATACGCCTAGCATTCTGGTTTGATGAAGCACAGACGATTGGCTCAGGCTTAGCGAACTGGCTATGGGCAGATTTTGGGCCAAACTCAGGACTCCTCCCTCCAGCCCAGCCACTCCAGCAGGACTTAGCAGTCATCTTCAGAAACAAAGTCTGAAGTTTATGGCCTTTACTTATATTCCCTTTCTAGTACCCCAAGGGTGGGAGCCCTTCCTTCCCTTGGTGGTGTTAAATTTACTGGGTCCTTCTACTCTGGGCCTGTAGAGAAGTCTCAGTTGGAGGCCCTGCCCAACAAGTTCAAAGATTATGTTGTTAAGTATGGATGATGCTCACTGAACCCCTGGGGCTGGTTGAATTTACTTGGTCATCACTGGCAGACCTGTCAAGACAAAGATCTACTGTAGAAGGAATATTTGGAAGCCAGCAGAGGAATAGCAGAGGACTAAGAGAGCTTGCTTTTCATTGTAGAAAGAAAACTTGGGGTAAGGACAGCAAATGCAACCTCTGTGTTTGAAAGGTGAGCATCACTGGTTATAGATAATGACTTTCTCTCTTTCCAAGGCCTAGGCCATGGAACCAATGCCCCATCCCAGGACTCTATTGAATGAATTGAGTGAGCTAGTAAGTGAACTTTGGAGGTCTGTTATGTAGGGTCCTTTGTTGTATAACTAATGTCATCCTCCAAAAGTGGGCAATACTTTGATTTTTCCTAAGATAATTGAGAATTCTAAGGATGGATGCTTTCAGGCATGGCTGGATCCAGCATGCCAGTGAGTACGTGGGAATCTGTCCCTCCCTCCTCCCAAGACTGCTTTCCTTGTCATGTGGGGGTCTTCACTGGCGGCCCCACGAGACTGCAGTGAGTAGTGTGTGTCTTGGACATAGTCCTTGAGCTGACTATATAAAATGTGGCCATCTGGGAGCTCTCGGAAGCCATGAGGACGGTGCTTTCTTCTGTTGTGTGAGGGCAGCCTTACCATGCCTCCTGAGACTCTGAGCACCTCGTGTTCAAACCCCAGTATCCAGGAAACAGTATATAACCTGTCCTCACTAGCCTCAATTGTCAACTTGACACAGCCTAGGATCAACTGAGAGGAGTTGAGTTAGTGGTCTGAGGACATGTCTGCATGAAACTGTTGGGCTTTATTGACTAAAAAGTCCCCACCTACTGTGGGAGGAACCGTTTTCCTAGGCAAGGTGGTCCTGGGCTGAGTAAGAAAGCTAGCCGGAAGCAAGCAGAAAGCAGCATCCCTTTGTAGCTCCTTCAAGATCCTGCTTATGTGTCTGTCTAGACTTCTTTCAAGGATGTACTGGGACCTGGAGGTGCTAACCGAAGGAACCCTTTCCTCCCCAAGTGACTCTAGGTCAGAGTGATTTATCTCAGCAACAAGATGAAATGAAAACATCACCCTTCCTTTCACCCTTTCTCCACAAGAGACTGACTGTTCAAAGGAAGAAGTCATAGCTGGAAGAACAGAGATAAGGGTCTAGAGCTCCAGGAAGTAGTGTCTGGCTGCCAGCTTTCCCTCAGACTCCAGTGGAGTGGGCGTGGGAGTGTGCCCACGCTCCAGGTCAACTGCATCAGGACAGCATTGGTGGCTGTCACACCTGAGGCTCTCATTCCCACAATTCCTTCTTGGGGGCTATGAGCCCTGCACTGTTCTGTGGTAGAGGCTGGATATAATGCCTCTAATGTGCTGGCCTTAGGAGGATTCATATTCTTCACAACTTTGAGCTCTCTCTCTCTCTCTCTCTCTCTCTCTCTCTCTCTCTCTCTCTCTCTTTTTCTGTCTGTGTGTATTCATCTGTCTGTCCCTCCTCTGTCCTCTTCTCTGGGCAATAAACTTAGGGCCTCTTGTATGTTTGGCAAAGACTCTATCACTTAGCTACATTCCCAGCCCTATTTTGCTTTTTATTTCAAGATTAAAAAAAAGTCTTATGAGTTATTCAGTGGGCTTTGAATTTGTGATCCTCCTACTTCAGCCTTCAGAGTAGCTGGGATGGACAGTCCTGAGCTATTAGGCCCTGAATCTTTGAGACCTACTGTATAGCAGCAACACTGCATTCAGTGAAGAGTATAGCTGGTTGTGACAATGCGTGCTTGTGACCTCGGAGACTAAGGTAGGAGGATGGAGAGTTTGACGAAAGCCCAAACTACTTAGCAAGGAGGGTCCTGTCTCAAGAAAAAGAAGGAGGCAGGAATGCAGAGAGGAGAAAAGAACAAGAAAGGGGGAAAAAGAAGGAAGGAGGGAAGGAGGGAGGGAAGGAGGGAGGGAAGGAGGGAGGGAGGGAAGGAGGGAGGGAGGGAAGGAGGGAGGGAGGGAGGGAAGGAGTGGTGAGCATGGATAGGAGCAGTGAGCATGTGTGCTCTGAATACGTAAATTTAAAATATTAAATAAAAAAAAGAAGTATGGAAAACAAAAGTCATTGGACAAAGGAATCAACCAGACCAGCAGGGTGAGGATGCTAATCCGGGCTCCCTGTGTTTTCCAGTCATCAGATTTATTCCTAGTGGCCCATACAGAGCACTTGTGAACTCTTTTTATCATAAAGGTAGAATGCACCTATTTAGAAAGGCACACTTTTTTCTCGGCACTAAATCCCATAAGAAATATGCTCTGCACAGTATTTTTGCACTATTCTTCCACAGTTGCATGCATGCATGCAAAGCACTGTAATCATAACCCCCCCATTAACTGTTCTTATTCCCCTGCTCTACTCCCTCCTACCAATGGCCCCCCCAAAAATTCCCTGTCATTCCTTTTTTTCCCATATTGCATTTTATTAGCATTGCTTGCATGAGCACAGGTGAGGGAACTGTTTGCTTCAGTAAGGGCAACAACATACCAGTGGCCACACTACTGAGGACTATGACTCCCCTCCCCCAACAACCATGAGCTTGTCTGTGGCCCCTCAGAGAGGGGAGGGACCTTACACCCCTCCCTCTCATCCTAGTGGCCCAGTCTTGACAATTCACAGCATTTAAAAAACTTTAGGTTTTATTATTTTATGTACATGAATGTTTTTGCTTGCATGTTATGAATGCCACATTCCTACCCGATGCTTGTGGAGGTCAGAAAAGGGTATCAGACCTCCTGGGACTGAAGTTCTAGATGGTTGTCAGCAGCCACATGGATGCTATGAATTAAACCCAGGTCCTCTGCAAGACTAACAAGCACTCCTAAGCACTGGGCCAACCCTCCAGCCCTCCATAGTATTTAACAGGACAAGATACTTTTAGTAGCTTCTTTTTTCCCTTTTTGTCCCTCCTTTCTTTCCTTCTTCCTTCCTTCCTTCCTTCCTTCCTTCCTTCCTTCCTTCCTTCCTTTTTCTTTTTTGTTTACTTCCGAGAAATTGAACCCAGGACCACATATTCCTGGTCAAGCACACTGGCACTTAGCTACTGCTAACATTTCTGATGCCTTCAGGACCCACAGCCCATAGTTTTCCTTATAATGCCTCCTCTTGTCCTCCTGCCCTCTTGCAAGATCAGATGGGAAGTTTAAGTCTCACTATCTCAGACCCCGGTCTGGGCAATGCCATAGGGGCCAACAACCATCACAAAAATAAGATAATCTCTCACTCTTTGGAAAGTAAGTTCTCATAAGGATGATTTCTATGCATTTGGATATATAAACTTTTAGGGACACAGACAAGATGGTTGTACATACCTTGCTTGGTTTCATAATGGCATGCACTTAAAATCATAGGTTATTGGGCGGTGGTGGCGCGCCTTTAATCCCAGCACTTGGGAGGCAGAGGCAGGCAGATTTCTGATTTCTGAGTTCGAGGCCAGCCTGGTCTACAGAGTGAGTTCCAGGACAGCCAGGGCTATACAGAGAAACCCTGTCTCGAAAAACCAAAACAAACAAACAAACAAACAAAAAACATAGGTTATATAAAGTACTTTGAAATAAAATACTTTTCCAATCCACATTTCAAGAAAACAATTTTACTCTAATGAGTGTTAGTTCTGTGTCATCTCTTAGAGTTCTCAGAGAACATAAGCTTTACTTTCAGCTACTAGTGGTTCCTGGGAGAGGTTCCATTTTGAATTCCTCTAAACATGGAGGTCCAACCTTTTGACCCTGCTGTCATTTACAAAGTTCATGCTCAAACACACACACACACACACACACACACACACACACACACACACAATCAAGTCTCTCAGTCCCCACCAAAACAAAAAAGCAAAAGCAAAAACAAAAACGAAAGGCCCAAAAAACAACAACCAGAAAAGCTCATACTGCTTTAAGTAAGTTTGTAGTTTGGGCCTGGGCCACACAGAGAACTGTCCTCAGTACATGTGGCCCGATGGGCCAAGGGACAGACATACCTACTATCATGTCCCACCTGGAGTTTGTACCCTAAACCCCAGATAGGCATTTGCATGACATATCTGAAGTTCCTCCATCTCACCCCATTTATCTGGGGGTGTGGTAGTGGTTTAAGACTGATTATGTAGCCTTTGAGAATGACCTTTAAACGGCTTGGAGCTTTCAGGGGCAGGACAGTCCCTTTGGGGATTGCAATTAAATCCCACTAGCTCCTTTATTCTTTATTTGGGCAGGTGACTTGCTGAATATCTAAAACTAGACTTGATTGAGGTCATTCCTTGCCAGTGGGTCCTCGGCAAGCAATTCTTTGTGGTTTAAAACCCGGCCACCAAGGGAACACCCTGTAATAGGAGGGTCTTCCCAGCAGGATTATTCTGAGACATTTGCAGGTGCTCTGATGGTATCTGTGACTAAGTACTCAATCTTGTGCCCAACTGGAGCTGCCGGGGTATTCTAGGCATGTCCCCAGATGGGGATACTCCATTGGGAGACAGAAAGTCAGGCCACTCAATAGGTGCAGGGTCTCCAGCACATGGATTCAGTTCTTCAGCCTTTGTTTTTCAGTAGCTGGAATGATTTAGGATAGGTCAGAGACAGATTTGGGGAGTACAGTAGGGCAGGGGTTACTCTCTGGTACCAGTGATCTCACCTCATCCCCAAGCTTGTAGAGTAATTCTGCTTTGATTACACTACATAAATACATCCTAGATAAATTTTCCTTTAAAATAAATAGTTTTGAATTTCAAAAGAAAAAAGGAGGAAAGGAAGGAAGGAAGGAAGGAAGGAAGGAAGGAATAGGGAGAAGGAGGTCTCTAAGGCCTGCCGGCTCTGAGTTCTCTGAGTTCAGAGCTATAGGGAGTGGAAGGATGATTGCCTTCATACTGGTGTCTAATGAGGATCTGATGTGCCCGGTAGCTTGAGATGACACTGCTGTAGAGCTGGACTGAGTGTGCCATATGGCAACACAGACACGCCAGTCCCAGCACAAAATCCGACTCAGCTGGAGTCCATCAGTCTAGCAAAGTAGTCCAGAAGTTTCTGAGAAAAATAAGGAAGCAGTGGTTCTCAAATCTCAGACACACTCTAAAGGGGTGCTGCTGCTCTTGATTGTGTTGTTGTTGTTGTTTGGTGAGAGTGGTGACGGTGCTGTTTAGTTGGTGTTTGGTTGGTGTTTGTGTGTATGTTGCCCTAACTGTCTTGGATCTTTCTACTGCTGACCAAACTCATAGACATCACCTGGCTATGCGTCCTGAGTGTTAGGACTAAAGAAACATGCTACCAAGCCCAGCTCCCACGAAGGTGGTTTTGAAAGATTTGGAGGCCCATCCAAATTCCAAGATAAATAAACCGAACCTTGGAGGAGGGATCACTGACTCCTTTTTTCTTCATTTAAGCAGGAGACTTGTTGAGCATCTAAAACCTGAATTGACTGAAGTCATTCTTTGCCTGTGTGTCCTCCCCAAGCAGCCCTTTATGGTCCAGAACTCAGCCACTGAGAGAACTCCCTCTTTTCCCCAGTGGGGAAGTCAAACAAAAGCCATCTTCACACGAGAATAATGTGGAGTCATGTTTAATCCAAATACAGAGCCATGATGATTGCTAAAGAAACTGAAACAGGGTTACCATGTCATACTGCATTTCTGCTTCTGGATCTGTTCTCTTAAAGAGTTAGAATCAGGACTTCAGGGGCACACTTGTGGTCCCATATTCATGCCAGCAATTCTCACAGAGGTCAGAGGTTAGGAGTGACCGAGCATCTAAGAGATGAAGACCAGGGAAAGTGTGGTCTGTTGCGTGTGACTGAATATTAGCCATACTTAAAAAGGAGGACCATGACAGTATAAGCAACACTATAGGTGAACCCTGAAGACATAACGCTAAGTAAAATTTCACAAAAGGATGCTGGGAGATTCCATGTGTATAAGGTGTCTAGATCAGCCAATCCATGGGAACAAAGTAAATAACTGAAGGCCAGGGGTCTAAGGGAAGAGTATGGGGGAGTCATTGTTCATGGGTGTGGGGCTCTGTTTGTAGAAGAGGCCCAGAGATGGCTTGCACACCAGTCAGCATTCCAAACTACACATCGTGGTGGTGCACGCCTTTAATCCCAGCACTTGGGAGGCAGAGGCAAGTGGATGTCTGAGTTTGAGGCCAGCCTGGTCTACAGAGTGAGTTCCAGGACAGCCAGGGCTATACAGAGAAACCCTGACTCGAAAAACCAAAAAAAAAAAAAAAAAAAAAAAGACAACTTTAAAAACATTGCTTATTGCCGAGCAGTGGTGGCTCATGCCTTTAATCCCAGCACTTGGAGGCAGAAGCAGGTGGATTTCTGAGTCTGGTCTACAGAGTGAGTTCCAGGATAGCCAGGGCTATACAGAGAAACCCTGTCTTGAAAAAACAACAACAACCCGTTTATTACGTTGAGGTTGGGGCATCCATGTCACAAAAGCACATTTGGAGGCCAGAGAATGAGTCACAGAAGTTGCTTCTTTCCTCCTACCATGTAGAAGGGGCTCAGGTCTTCAGGCTTGGTAGTAAGTGTCTTAACCCCTTCCAAGCCATCTCACCAGGCCAAGCTGCCAAGTTTTATGTAATTAAAAAACCTAAAAGAAATACATGATATCGTGTGGTGATTTGCTCAATGTATGACCGTTGGCCAGCCATTCTGCCCTCTCTGTGGAGCCTGTCAAAAACACAGAATCAAAGGTCCATATCAGGCCTGTGGAGTCAGGACTGATGCTTTCAACAAGGCTTCAGTAGTCTCGGCACTTGCTTTGAAAGGAGCCTCGTCTGTGCTGGACTATTAGATGATGCTGTCGTTTGATTTTCCAGCATCTGCTCTTGTCTTCACCCTTCCTGTCAGGAAGCTGTCCTTGGCTGAGCTTCAGGGAGGCTGAGCTCACCACCCTGTGCTGATCTCTCTCCTGGCCAGTGACAGGTGGGTGGTAGCCTGTGTGGTCTGATTCTAGGTCTTGAAACTAAGGGAAGGTGGTGTCCCTTTAGGAACACCCAAGGAGAAATGGAGAACCCTTCCTTTGGGCATTTTCACACTGAGAAAGATCAGAGAAAAAAAAAATCTATCGGTATTTTGGAACCTGGAGGACAGATAATCAGGTCCGGATGAGACTACAGAGATATCCCAGACAAATTCCCAGATCCAGGTCATTAGAAGCAGTTCAGGTTACCTGAGATTGGGAGTGAATCTACTGTTTAAGAGCATTTGAATCAGGATTTCCTATTAGTTATAGCCCAGGATCTCTAATTTTACCACTGTTGACATTTAGGGCTGAATAATTCTGTTTTTAAAAGTGAATGTGTTTTTTATATGTGCAAAGCAGTGTTTTATTATGACATTTTCACACATGTATACAACATACTTTGATCGTTTGTAACCCAAATACCTCCTCCTAGTTCCTTCTCCCCCAACACCTCCTGGTTTCCTCTTCCCCTCCGGTTGTTCCCTTTCTTTTCTCAAGTCGTCACCCCTCTGTCTTTTGTTTGTTTTGTTTTGTTTTTAAAAATCTGATTTGACATATTCTCAAACGCTCGCAGTTTTCTGAGTCTGGCTTGTTTGGCTTAACAGGGTGATCTCCAGTTGCGTCTATTTTCCCACAGCAAACCCTATAATGACTGAATAAAGGAGTAAAGCTGCGCTGTGTGTACGCACCACATTTTCTTTATGTGGTCATCTGTCGATGGGCATGCAAGCTGTGACTCTTGTGACTAGTCCCAGAGCAAGCATGGGTGTGCAGGTGCCTCTGTAGTGTGCTAACTTAGATCCCTTCTGGTGTATGTCCAGGCGAAGGAAGTATATTTGGGTTTTGTGGTGGTTCTATTTTTAGAGTTTGAGAAACCTTCATAGTGGCTCTACTGATTACATTCCCATCAGCTGTGTGTAGTGGTTTAGGACCAAACAATTTATCATTATTAGCAATAACACAGAGGTTCTTACCCTTCCTAGTGCTGCGACTCTTTAGTACAGAACCCCAACCATAAAATCATTTTCACTGCTACTTCATGACTATAATTTTATATGCTACTGTTATGGATTGTAATGTAAATATTTTTTGGAGATAGAGGTTTGCCAAAGGGGTCACGACCCACAGGTTGAGAACCATTGTAATAATAGCCCAGTCTCATAGCAACTATTGTCATCTGGTAATAACACAAAGGTCATTAAAACAATATCTCTTTAGACAATGTCTCAAACTCTTCTCCCAGTCCAACACAGCTTCAGAAAATTGGCTGAACTGCCTTGCCTACAGCATCTCTTTCCTTAAGAGTTCTAGTAGACACTTTGTAGCAGAAGAACAGTATCTCCTTTTAGCATGGTCCCACCCACTTACCACTTAGCTTTACTTTCCTTTAGACTCTCCTCTGCATCATGTAAAATGAGAATCAAGTACTTGTCAAAACCAGTAACAGCTTGCTATCTGTTTCTTCACTTGTAAAGTGTGTGTGTGTGTGTGTGTGTGTGTGTGTGTGTGTGCTCGTGTACTCGAATGCTTGTGCATGTCTGCATGCACACACATTTTCTTCTCTTCACTAAAGGCTGGGTCTGATGCTTATAAAGGAAAAGTGTCCATATGAGTGTTCACTGGGGGTACCCTAAAGACTCTGAAGAGCCCCCTAGCTGCTGGAATCTCTTTCCTAGGACATTTGCTTTCCTTGCATCCCTCAAAACCCTTCTGCCATTCCCCACAGAGTCTACCCAAGCCTGTCTCTCATCTGTCATTCATTCTTCATCTACCAGTGTTTTCACCGCTGTCCCACGGGATTCTAGATTGTAAGGACTCTCCGGAGCAAGTTTACTAGTGTCTGTGGACTCACCCATTAGATGTTAGTAACACACACACACACACACACACACACACACACACACACACACA